>JAHIAM010004016.1:0-44067 GCA_021605205.1 Aegilops longissima | reverse complement strand
GGTGTGATGGTTAGGGAAGTACAGTCCTTTGTTCTGTTGGATCCTTGCATTATTTGCATTGCTTTTGTCTGCTGTGGTTGAATTGTTTCCGTTTAAACACGAGCAAACTGAAACGACCCAAGTGAGGAAGGCACGGACCCTGGACTTGGGGACGGACGGGAGCGAGAAGGCGAGGGAGGCGACGGAGCGGCGAGGACGGTGAGCACGAGCGAGCCGGCGAAGAGGCCCGGGAGGGCGCCGAGGCCCAGCGAGATGGCCCCCTCGTCCCGCAGCGGCAGCACCACGAAGTAGGCGCTCAGGATCTGCGTCACCCATGGAGTGAGAAATTTCCATCCTCCGCTGGTGGCTGAATTTGGAAGGTACAGATTCGACGAAAGAGATGGCTTACGAAGAAGAAGGTGGAGGCGGCGCTCGTCAGCGGGGGCATCTCGTGGGGGCGTACGTCCACCAGGGCCGCCACCGCCGCCTCGGCGCGCGCGCGGAGCCGGTGGGTCGGAGCTGTCCCCGTCGTCTCCGCCATTCTCCCCTCCGGCGGGTGACCGGGCGGGTTGGAGTTGACTCGCCTCTGCCTCCCTTCCCTCCTTGTCAGCCCCATCATCTCTTCACTCGCGTTGTAATGTTGCTCGTGCTCGAGATATTATAATAATGAAAGTGCGTTATATCGACTAGAGGGGGGTGAATAAGCGATTTTTAGAAAATTTTACAAATTCTTCACTGAGGAATTTGCTGATGAGGAAATTCCTTAGCGAAGAAATACATGCAGCGGAATAAGTACTCAGAAGTAAGCATAGCAGATTACATGCATAGTCATCATGATGAAATGAAGACAATCACAGAGTCTGAAAGCGTAATCACAGGATAACACAATATGAAGACAAACGGTGAAGAAATTGAACGAGGAAATTGAGAAAGTCTTCATCAAAGTCTTCAAACACAGATATGACAAACACTCAACACAAGAATGAGGAAATGAAAGGTTGAGGAAATAGAACCAGATTAGGTTGGTGAAGACAATGATTTGGTAGACCAGTTCAATCTTTGTCTCGGTTATGCGTCTCAGTTGGAAGGCCGAGTATTTAAACTCGAGGACACGCAGTCCGGACACCCATCATCGAGCACGCAGCTCAGACACCAAGTCCTCACCGTATTCTCCTTGAACTAAGGTCACGCAGACCTCGTCCAATCACTCGTGGTAAGTCTTGAGCGACTTCCAAACCTTCACATACTTGGTCACTCGGCGATCCACAATTCCTCTTGGATGCTCTAGACCTTGACGCCTAACCGTCTGGAAGAAGCACAGTCTTTAAAGGTAAAAGCGTCGGATCCACGCTGGATCAATTTCTTGATGATGCTCAATCACTTTGGGTTTGTTGGGGTTTGGTTTTGGGTTTTCCTCACTTTGGGTTTTTCTCACTTGATGATTTTCACTCAAAATCCTCGGAGGATGGGTTGCTCTCAAATGACAAGTGTCAAGTTCTTCTCGAGCAGCCAACCAACTAGTGGTTGTAGGGGCGGCTGTTTATAGCCTAGGGAGCAGCCCGACATGATAAGACATAAATGCCCTTCAATGATATGACCGTTAGGTGGATAAGATATTTGGGACAGCCGCCAAGAAGACAAAGAACGGTCGGAATTTTGAATATCAAATTCTTCAGGGCTATCATGTTCCTCACTGTGTAGGCAACTCGCACTGGCGAATTCCTAACTCCTCAGTCAGAACAAATTCCTCAGCGACCAGAAGAGCTTCGTCTCTGTCACTGAAGAAATTGACTGATCTGTATGAGATTTTCAAAAGCTTCACTCGAAGGGATTGGTAGGTGTAGGATTTTGACTTGAGCATCAAATGGAAATTTTTCCTTAGTATTTCCTCGACCCCCTTTAACAGTACGGTGTTTCCTATGACTCAAGAAAGAGAAAATGAAACTACGAAAACAAAAGTCTTCACGCTTCATGTTCCTCAGCGAATACCAAGTCTTCGGATCACACCAATTTCTTCACTTTCAAAGTCTTGAAAGTCTTGAAATATCAAAGTCTTGATTGAAGAACTTCATTTTAGGGTCGACTTTTCTTCAGAAATATCAAACTCCTCATAGACTTATAGACCTGTGTACACTCACAAGCGATTAGTTACTTAACCTATAAGTCTTCAATACACCAAAATCACTAAGGGCACTAGATGCACTTACAATCTCCCCTTTTGGTGATTGATGACAATATAGGTTAAGTTTTCAACGGGATAAACATATGAAGTGTAAATACGATAATGAGGAATTTGATTGCAAGATATAGAAGAACTCCCCACAAGTTGTGCATAGTGAGGAATTTGCTTTTGAGGCAATGCACATTTGAAGAATTGAATCATGGAGATCTCCCCTATATCTTGTAATTCATACACGATTTGTCATATAATATGAGGAATTTGAAATGCATGATGAAATATGGTGCTTGATGATATGCGAGCATGCAAAATAATGCATAAAGAGTATCGAGCCCAATGCGTATGAGGAATTTGAAACTTTTCATGAGTATCAAATCCCAAATCGATTTGAAGATTTTCAACGAGCTCATGAGGATCGAGCATAACAAATATCGAGCATATCAACACTCATCAGTAATCAGATCATAGAGCAAAAACATAATGCATCAAAAGTATCAAAGCACCATCGGGTTTAAGATTACAACTCGATCCAATAAAAGGTTTCAGAAGAACGAGAGTTGTAACTTAATAAAATATTGTATATAGACAAAAGCGAGACCCGCTTGAAGACTAACTCAAATTTCTCCCCTTTGTCATCGAATGACCAAAAGGATCAAACGAGGACTAACGCTCTTGAAGAATTTCAAGTTGAAGACGGAGCTCCAAAGATTGGTGGGGTCGGTTGTCGAAGTAGGACCAGCAGAAGTGTCTTCCAAATCTTCATTTTCATCGATGTCGCGAGATGAAGAATAGGAGCTGGCCACCAAGGAAGGAACTTTGACTTTCTTGAATTTCTTGGAGGAGGTGCGGACCACCAAATTCTTCCTTGAGTCCCATTGATTGCGTTCTTCTTCATTGTAGACATGTGAAAGAACAGCCCAGTGCGCTTGAAGGTTTCATGAAGGTAGTAGTGGTTTTCTTCACCGCATTGTGAGTTGAGGTCATGTTGTAAAGAAGAGTACCAAACCGACGTTTGACCCACTTATGATTGCGATCAACCTTCCGATGAAGATCGAGGAGTAATTCACGATCATCATCACCACGGGAGCGATTCCTTGAGGATTTTGCTTGATAGTGGTATTTGCTTTGCAGAGTCATGTGTGGCGAGTCATCATTGGTGGAGTAAGATGTTGCTGCTAAACTGTCCATCCAATGGACGAATGCCTTCATCTATCACAGCAGATAGCCTTTCCCTTTTCATCACCGAGGCAATTGGCCGTTTGAGGACTTCAATCGAGGCGGTAGTCTGCAGTGGTTCAAAGTATCGACCTTGTAATTCAAAGAAGATCTTGACTGATGAATCTCATAATCCAAGGTGCATAAGGCTTCACTCAAAAGGTGACATGGCAATGTTAGCGAGTCCTCATGAAGAAATCATGGAAATTGACGGAACGCCATGGATGATGTTGAAAAGCATATTCTTCATGATGCCAACGACTTCTTCATCGTTCGAGTCGTGACCTTTGATAGGACTCATAGTCTTCGCTGAATCCGATAGACTGCTCGAGGCACATATAATAATTCCTTGACGAGGAATTTGGTCCTTGAGCTTGCCTTGGTTTCAAAGGCTTCATCAAGATTTGCATATAGTGATTTGAAAGTTCCTTTTCTTCATAGATGCGACGTGCACCATCAAGCGGAGGATCGAGTGGTAGGGCACGAAGCAATTCACTTCTTGGTGCCTTGTAGTGAGTATTTTCGGTCATCCAATCTAAGACCCATGAATTTACGTCTTCAAGATCTCCGGTGATGTGCGGGTTGCATAGAATCAAGAATTAGCTCTTCGTTCCATCCACAAATATCGGTCAGAAATTTAGCGATCTGCATCGTGAAGAACACCGAGGACCGGCTCAAAACTGGCAATGACTCCATATCCACATGAGGAATATGAGCATGATCAAGATTTTGTCCTTGTTGAAAAGCACCGAGGAATAGAAGTTGGCTTGACCGGCAGTCGTAGCGCCTCTTCCTAATTCGAGCGAGTAATCATAGGGATTATATTCGATGAAGAACACGTGCTCGGCAAAGAAATCTTCACCTTGAACTTTTGCTTGGTTGAGAACGGATTCTTACGCTTTGGCGAGAGGGGTGTCGATGAGTTGCATCACCACCTCGGGAATCGTAAGTTCAGGTTCTTGACTTGAGGAATTTCTTGGTCCTCAACTTGTGCGATCGAGGATTTTCAGCAGCAGAAGTAGTTTCATCAAGACTAGTGGCTGGAATTTCTTCATGCACGTAACTCGTGGGTTGATTTTCTTGATGTCTATTTGGACAATGCATGCGGGAGTGAGGAACTTGTTGAAGCGGGGTGAAGAGAGGGTATTGGGATGTTGACTTTCTCAAAAGTCATCATTGATCACCGAGTGGTACATCCAATATCCACATCTTCATTTTCAATTTCCTCGATACCAGCTTGAGGAATTTCATGGTCCGATGAGGAATGACGGGGTTGAAGGGATTGCTTCCACTTCAATTTCTTCATCAATTTTCTCTGACGAAGCGAGAGATTGATGTTCTTCATCGATCCGGTTGGCACCTCATATTCTTCTCCAAAAGGAACTACTTCCTTTGATGGTATGGAGGAAATTGGAACAGCATCAATTGGGTTCTCAATGAGCTGGTCATTGGCTTCATTTTCTTCGCAGAAGAATCGACGCAGTGATGCTTTCCTTTTCTTCACAAAGAGCTCGTTCAGAGCCTTGGTTTTCTTCACATCGAAGCGGATGGAAGAATTGGAGCTGGAGTTGGCGCAGGAGGAGCCGAGGAATTTGATGCAGTTTCTTGAGAGCAACTGATGCAGTTCCCTGTCTTGAGCAATTTCTTGAGACGAATCGATGCAGTTGCCTGACTTGAGTAGTTTCTTGAGCGCACCACTAGTGGGTGCCTGGCGATTCTTCAAATGGCTGGAATTTCTTCATCAGCCTCGAATCAGCATTTTCTTCAATAGGCTGAACGATGCTTCACTGAGGATTTTCACGTTGCAGTGCGGCAACACTTGTGATTTTCTTCACGGATCGACGAATCTGGTCTTGACTACTTGCCAATCAGCATAGTATGTGTCAAGTTCTTGCCGAGGTTCTGAATTTCAGTTTGGACTTGAAGGAGTTCCTCGGTGTCATCTTGACAACATTTTTCTTGAGAACCTCTCCTTCTGTATTGAGCCTTTTGATTTCCCTCGCCTTCTCAAACTTCCATTTTCTTCAGCGATGAAGTGAGTCAACGCATGACTTTGACCAGGTGTCAAAGGAAGATCGAGCGAGGGGTATTGGGATCATTGTGCCGAGGTCGATGAAGTCGAGGACTTTCTTTGGGTCCAAAAGCGTGCACAGATGTACCTTTGGCTCTAGCGGCCCTAACTTGGCGGTCTCGATGATTTCTTCAAGTTCTTCATCGATGCCTCATCATCGATGGCACGAGGACTACAAGCTGTTTCTTCCTTGGGCTAGGCCGAGGACCACGCCCACTGTTGCTTTTGTCTTCAGCAGAGTCGGGCGGATGAAGAATTGAGGGCAGGTGAGGAACTTGCGAGAGATGCTGAGGCAATTGAGAAACCAGCAGTCCTTTGACAAGTAGCTAGGTGCACAGAACCGAAGGTTTGGACGGAGCGTTGAGGACTTTGATGGAACGATGGCGGTGTGAGGAATTTGTCTTTGAGAATTTGCACGGAGGGAGCTGGCGATGAACTTGGCCGTGAGGGCGCGGATGATGAAGCACTTGGCTTATTAGCGACTTCTTTTGCATTGATTTCCTCGGTTTGACCGAGACCTCGATGGCAGCAGCGGCAGAATCCTCATTGAATTTCTTCACGCTTCCTTTGCTTGCTTAGCCAACTTTGCTTGGCGTTTAGCCCACTCATCGGAAAGTCCTCACCGCGTTTGGCGCTAGTGGGATCAGCTATTTGGCCCGGTGCCAAAGGAGCTCTTGGGCATGGAGGATTTAACGCGAATTTCTTCATGTACTTAGGTGTTACATATCGGTATTCCTTCCATTCCGTGCCCATCTCCGTTCAATCTTACAGATCGCACCTTGCGTTGATTTTTGCTTTCCTCATCGGTGTATAGTAGTCAGCATATATTTCCTCGGGATTTGAATCTGTCATGACCTCGTGTTTCTTTCCTCCCTTCTGCGGCTTCTTACCATCTGCCATTTTCTTGATTGAGGAAATTGAACAATTGAGTTCTCTGAAGAAGTGTGCAGTTTTTCTTCGAGGAACGCTGCAAATGAGTTAAGTTGATGAGAACCTAGGGATTCAAAGACGAGACATTTGTACTGTGAATGCAGTATAGGTGCGAGGAATTTGAAGAGGTCATATCGTTCTCGAGGGTTTTTCAAAAGAACAAGTTTGAGGATTTTGACCAGATGAGCCTTGAAGAATTTCAATAAGCGTTCTTTGTCTTAGGTTCGAGTTGTATAGATCGAAGATCCACACAATTGAGGAATCTTGAAGAAAATCATTGCTTAGAGAAATGAGTCAAGAGATTTGAGGTGTTCATATGTATGAAGATTTGGAGAATAAACACCTTTGAAGAATTTGAAGAAAATTTGAGAATCAAATCGAGTAGTAAAAGTAACTTTTAATTTACGAAGTGAAGAACACGACGAACTGAGATGAACAGTTGGGAAGTTCGTCGTTCAGATCTTCTCCGCCCTAACTTGGCGGAGAGGAAATCAGCTACTGCGACGGCGGAGTGAAGATATTCCACTGTCGGCGAGCGATCGTCGGCGAAGAGGTCAAGGGTGAAGCTTTTCCTCACCGGCTGACGATGGAGTAGCGGCGCTAGGGTTTTGAGGAGCTCGGCGGGAGAGAGGTCGGCGAAGTAAAAGAGTGAGGAAGGAGAGAGGGTATTTATAGCCACGGTGAAAGCGGATCGTCCAAGATTTAGGACGAACGTGCCTGACCGCTTCCTTCTCACGACATGTGTCACCCACGTCTTGTGTAGTGGAGATCGTGTCGCGATCGTGGGTGAATATAATAATGCATCGTGGGATGCGGAGCGGTTTAATGAGCGGTAAAAGCGACGGTTTGAATAAGATTTGTTTTAAAGTTCCGTTGCAATTTCTTCACTATTAAGGACACAATGAAGAATTTGAGCGAGTTTCAAAGTAGAACGCACATGAAGAATTTGTGAATGGATTGGGTTGAGTATAGCATAGAGGAAGGGTCCGATCACATTCACTTAGCGAAAAAGCGACTTGAAGAAATAACCATAAGTGAATCTTTGTAGAGGACATAAATCCATATATATATATATAGCCAATGAAGAAAGACGACGAAACAGTGAAGATTTTGCAAAGTTGAAGAATTTGAAAACTGAAGAATTTGAAAAAGCAAGAATTTCAAAACTGAAGAATTTCAAAAGCGAGGAAAACTCAAATTGAAGATTTTCAACTTTGGTGGTGGCGTGACCCACCAGATAAGAATGATGATTTCAGACACGCGTACAATTGTCGTAGGGTTACGAGAATCAATTCTTCATTAATTTCTTCACATTTAGAGTGTTATTCTTCATTGATTGAAGAAAACGTTTCTTCATGTGTTGCACATCTAAGTCATCAATTTTGCATGAGTGTTAGGATGTGTCCTTTTCAAAGAACGTTCAAGATTCTAAGATATTTAGCTCACACCGCAACTTGCTAAATCTCTTCTCATCCATGGGCTTAGTGAAGATATCAGCTAGCTGTTCTTGGTCTTCACGTGCTTTCGATGGAGATGTCGCCCTTCAACACATGATCACGAAGAAAATGATGACGAATTTGAATGTGCTTTGTCTTGAGTGCTGAACTGGGTTGTGAGCAATCTTGATGGCACTCTCATTGTCACGATGAGAGGCACATTCTTCACGTTGATGCCGTAGTCCTTGAGGTTTGCTTCATCCATAGTAATTGAGCACAACACGAGCCAGCAGCAATGTATTCAGCTTCCGCATGGACGGTGATCGCAGATTCTGTTTCTTCGAGGACCAATGGACCAAAGATCGTCAGGAAATGACAAGTACCAGATGTTGACTTGCGGTCCACACGATCACCAAATAGTCGAGTCGAATATCAATGAGATCAAAAGTAGAGCCCTTGGGGTACCATAATCCTAGTGTTGGTGTGTGAGCTAGATATCGAAGAATATGCTTCACAGCCTTATGGTGTGATTCCTTGGTGTAGCTTGAAATCGGGCACACATGCAAACACTAAGCATTATATCTGGCCTAGATGCACATAAGTACAATAAAGAACCAATCATGGGCGGTATACCTTGTGATCAAGTCAATACCATTTTCATCGATTGCATAGATGGCCATTTGTGGGCATAGGAATTTTGACACCTTTGCAATCTTGCATGCGAATTTCTTGAGGACATCTTTGAGGTATTTCTCCGAGATATGAATATGCCATTGTGTTGTTGATGAATTTGAAGACCTAAGAAGAATTTCAACTCTCCCATCATAGACATTTGATATTCTTCACTCATCATATAGGCAAATTCATCACTATAACGTTGGTCGAGACAGCCAAAGATAATATCATCAACATATATTTGGCACACAAACAGTTCACCATCATAAGATTTAGTAAAGAGAGTAGGGTCGAGTGAACGGGTGTGAAGCCATTCTTCACGAAGAATTCCTTCAATGTATCATACCACGCCCGAGGGGCTTGCTTGAGGCCATAGAGGGCCTTATTTAGTCTGAAGACTTTATCGATTCTTTGGATCTTCAAAACACGGGGTTGAGCAACATATACTTCTTCCTCAAGCTTACCATTGAGGAATGCACTTTTCACATCCATTTGATATAAAGTGATATTGTGATGGTTAGCATAGGCGAGTAATATGCGAATAGACTCAAGTCTAGCAACAGTGCAAAAGTTTCATCGAAATCAATTCCTTCAACTGCGTGTAGCCTTGAGCTACTAGTCGTGCCTTATTCCTCACCACAAGACCATTTTCATCTTGCTTGTTGCGGTAGATCCACTTTGTGCCAATGATATTATGCTTGCGAGGATCTGGACGTTTGACCAGTTCCTGACGTTGTTGAGCTCGAATCGATGTAATTCTTCTTGCATGGCCTGAATCCACTCGGCTCCGAAATGCTTCATCTACCTTAGTGGGCTCTGTGATAGAGACAAAAGCATAGTGCCCACAAAAGTTAGATAAGTGTGAAGCTTTTGAGCGAGTGAGAGGACTGGCGCTTCAATGTCATCGATGATCTTGTCAACTTGCACTTCTTTTGCAACGCGAGGATGAGCTGGTTGTCTTGAGGAATTTGATCATTTTCCTCGGCACCATTTTCTTCAAAGATTATCTTGAGTGCACCCGCCGGCGTTCTTCAGCGTCTGAAATGAATTCTTCACAGTTTCTTGATGAGGAATGACATCCTCGGTTGCCTTGAACTGATAGAATCCTCGGTGCTGGTTAAGTCTAACACGAAGGTAGGTGCTCTCTTTGCGAGCCATTAGTTTCATCGAACCGCACATCTACATGTCAACAATCTTGTGAAGTGCAATGTTGAAGACTCAGTAGGTGTGCGAGTCCTTTCCGTAACCAAGCATAAAACCTTCATGTGCTTTGGTTGCAAATTTAAAGGTGTGGTGAGGATCTCTAATCCAGCATTTAGCAAGACTTTGAAATAACTTACATTGGTTTCTTGTCAGTGAGGAGTTCATAGGCAGTCTTTTTGAAGAATTTGTGAAGATATACTCTGTTGATGATGTGGCACGCAGTGTCAATTGCTTCAATCCAGAAACGACTAGGCGTTTTGTATTCATCAAGCATAGTGCGAGCCATCTCAACAAGAGTTCTGTTCTTGCGCTCCACGACGCCATTTTGCTGAGGAGTATAGGGAGCAGATAACTCATGAGTAATACCAAGTTCATCAAGATAATCATCAAGACCGGAATTCTTGAACTCAGTTCCATTGTCACTCCTGACGTGCTTGATCTTCACACCAAAGTTGGTTGAAGCCCTCGAGGAAAATCGTTTGAAGATTTCCTGCACTTGATTTTTGTAAGTAACAATGTGTACCCAAGTGTAACGAGAGTAATCATCAACAATAACAAAGCCATATAGTGATGCTTCATTAACGACAATTGAGTAATGATTGGGACCAAAGAGGTCCATGTGAAGCAATTCAAGGGGCGAGTAGTGGTCATGATAGTCTTCACGGATGCTTGGCCTTGGTCATTTTTCCGCTTCACAGCACCGCATAAGTGATCCTTGAGGAATTTGACATTTTCAATGCCAATGACATGCTTCTTCTTCATGGCGTGTGCAAATTCCTCATGCTGCGTGACCAAGTCGTCGATGCCATAGCCAGCCTTCGAAGCTTTTGCAAGTAGACACACGGCTGGTTGTGGTCCTGTGGAAAAATCAACAATATACAAGTCTCCTCTCCTAAAGCCTTCAAGACTTTGGAATTGTCGCCTTCCATAATCACAACACAACGATACTTGCCAAAGATAACAACCATATCAAGATCACAAAGCATTGAGACCGACATGAGGTTATATCCTAAAGACTCAACAAGCATGACTTTGTCCATGTGCATGTCCTTAGAGATAGCAACCTTACCAAGTCCCAATACCGACTTTTGCCTTTGTCAAAAAGATGATATGCTTCAGATGTGACGGTGATAAGGAGCATCCATCAATAGATTCTTGTCACCAGTCATGTGATTTGTACATCCACTATCTAGAACCCACTCAGTGGCTTTGGGTTGATCATCCTGCAGATGAATTAGTACAACTTACGATCTCATATACTTCATCAGTGAAGAATATGATATCAAGTTCATCGATGAATTTCATCACCGAGATTTAGATAAGCGGATGAGGACGTGTGAAATGAAAGTTCATTTCATCATGATTGGCTCAAGTCCTTTCGAGCAATTTTGTCGTGCCCCCAAAGAAATTCTTCGACGTTTAAGACACATCCGGAGACCTGACCTGCAGAAGAGATTAGTTCTTTTCTTCACCACCCACATCTGAAGGGGTGACAAAGAGTTCATCATTTTGCAAGCACCATATGAGAATGGTGGCATAGAGGCCAAACCATTTCGTTTCACATAAGAGGGGTTAGGGTAAGCATATGAATAAGCAGAGAAATTCTTCGAGGACTTATGAACATATTGGTTTGAAGAATAATGCACATATTCATAGCCCTTGGCTCTACCTGCAAAGCAGAGTTGTTAGCACGATGATAATCATATGAGGACTTTGATCCTTTTGAGGAATTTGATCCACGTGAGGAATTTGGTCCGATGAGGACTTGGATCCATATGAAGAATTTTGTCCATATGAAGAATTTGATCTGGGGTTCCTTTTCTTCACTTTGGTGGTGTCATGAGGACATTCACCAAGACTTTCAAGGCACTTCTTGGGAACCCAGATTTTCTTCATAGGGGCCGTTCTGCAGCTTAGTGCCAACATATCTAGCAAATACTTCACCATTCTGATTTTTGAACAGTTTATAGTTTGAGTCAAATGACTCATCATCGAATGAGGAAATTCACATGTAAAGCCAGATAAGGTGGATGGATCAACTGGAGGTCCCTTTGCAAAGAACCCATGAGGTTTTGGGATACTTTTCAGGCTTCGAAAGACGTTCCATCAAGATTGAGTTTCCTCTCAAAGGCAATACCCTCTTTCCTAGGGTTTCATTGAGGATCTGCTTTTAAGCACATCACAAAGAGTCTGATGCCCTTTGAGGCTTTTGTATATGCTGTCATGTACAATTCCTTCATCTGCATCGTCGATAATACTAGCAATGTCCTCGGATGAGGAATTAGTGATAGTAGAGGCAGGTGAAGAATTTGTAACAGTTGAAGCATTTGAACATCCGGTGAAGAATTAGCGATTCACGCTCAATGCATTTTAAGCATGGAGGAACAAATTCTTCTTGAGAAGCGCTGATTTGTTGAGCAAGTAATGAATCGCGCTCCTTCAAGATCTTCATAACTCGCTCTTAGCTTCTCAAGATCTTGCTTTCTTTGAAGAAATTCATGAGAAAGTTTCTCATGATCGATAAGAGAGTGTTATGATGACCTTGAAGGTCTGTCAAGCCTAGACCGAACTTTCTCAAGATTTTCGATTAGGGCTTGAGTGCGATCCATTTCTTCACCTAACATATCATCACTCTTATCTAGCATGTTTTGAACCTTTTCAAAAGCCCTTTGTTGTTTTATAGCAATCTTAGCAAGTTTAGAGTAGCTGGGCTTAAGATCCTCATCGATTCATTTTCACTTTGGATTCAGAGGAGGTGAAATTGAGTACCTTGGCACCTTTTGCCATGAAGCAATAGGTGGAAGCGTAGTCATCATTTTCCTCATCGGGTTTGTCGGTGGTCGGTTTCTTGAGCGTTGAAGATGGACTTGCTAACATAGGCGAGCAAGAGCCGGACTAGCCACACCAGATTCGGATTCTTGGACTCCTCCTCTTCCTCATTTTCCTCAGATTCAGCTTGAGTCCATTTCCTTGCCAATGAATGCCCGAGCCTTTTGGAGCTGCTCTTCTTGTGAGAAGAAGGCTTTGAGGATTTTGATGATGAAGATTTGGATGATTTCTTCTTCTTCTTCACGCCATCGAATCTGTAATCCTTGTGTTTCTTCTTTCTTAATTCCTTTTCCCATCGAGGACAATCTTGGATATAGTGACCAGGTTTCTTGCATTTGTGGCAAAGTCTTCGCTTATAGTCACTAGATGAGGAATCACCGCTTCTTGAGGATTTTCCAAAACGACCACGCCTTGTGAATTTCTGGAATTTCTTCACGAGCGATTGCTAGCTCTGGCCAAATTCTTCAGATCTCCAAGGCTACTACGAGTCTTCACTCTCGATTCAGATTCAGCCTTGGCCTTGAGGCACGTGTTTTTCCATAGCCGTAACCATAGAGATCTCTCTTTTCAAGAAGTGGAACTTCGTGAGTATTTAGCCTTCGAGGATATCAGCAGGATCAAGAGACTTGTAGTCAGCTCGTTCTTGTATCATCAGTGCCAGAGTGTCAAATGAGGAATCAAGCGATCTTAGCAATTTCTTCACCACCTCATGGTCGGTGATGTCAGTGGCACCCAGTGCTTGAAGCTCATTTGAGATGTCAGTGAGGCGATCGAAGGTTTGTTGAACATTTTCGTTGTCGAGTCTTTTGAAGCGGTTGAAGAGATTCCGAAGAACATCAACTCGAGAGTCACGCTGAGTTGAAACACCTTCATTTACTTTGGACAGTCTGTCCCAAATGAGTTTGGCGATTCCAAAGCACTCACTCTTCCATATTGGCCTTTGCTCGATGGCCACATATGATATTCTTAACTTGAGAATCGAGTTGCTTGAATCTCTTCACATCAGCATCATTCGAGAGACGGTGTGGTGAGGAAACACCTTTGTCACAACATACCGTAGATCGTTGTCAATTGCTTCAAGATGCATTCGCATTTTGTTCTTCCATGAGGGTAGTCCGTCCCATCAAGGTAGGACACCCTGCCGAGACCTTGATCATACTGCGGTCGACATAACTAAAACTCCGGTGGTTAAACCAAAATCACACGTAACAAGGGAGTACCTTGCTCGATACCAATTGAAAGTCGTTATATCGACTAGAGGGGGTGAATAGGCGATTTTAGAAAATTTTACAAATTCTTCATCGAGGAATTTGTTTGGTGAGGAAATTCCTTAGCGAAGAAATACATGCAGCGGAATAAGTACTCGAAGTAAGCATAGCAGATTACATGCATAGTCATCATGATGAAATGAAGACAATCACAGAGTCTGAAAGCGTAATCACAGGATAACACAATATGAAGACAAACAGATCAAGAAATTGAACTGAGGAAATTGAGAAAGTCTTGATCAAAGTCTTCAAACACAGATATGACAAACACTCAACACAAGAATGAGGAAATGAAAGGTTGAGGAAATAGAACCAGTTAGGTTGGTGAAGACAATGATTTGGTAGACCAGTTCCAACTGCTGTCTCGGTTATACGTCTGGTTGGGCGGCCGAGTATTTAAACTCGAGGACACGCAGTCCGGACACCCGATCCGAGCACGCAGCTCAGACACCAAGTCCTCACCGTATTCTCCTTGAACTAAGGTCACGCAGACCTCGTCCAATCACTCGTGGTAAGTCTTCAGGCGACTTCCAAACCTTCACATACTTGGTCACTCGGCGATCCACAATTCCTCTTGGATGCTCTAGACCTTGACGCCTAACCGTCTGGAAGAAGCACAGTCTTCAAAGGTAAAAGCGTCGGATCCACGCTGGATCAATTTCTTCATGATGCTCAATCACTTTGGGTTTGTTGGGGTTTGGTTTTGGGTTTTCCTCACTTTGGGTTTTTCTCACTTGATGATTTTCACTCAAAGTCCTCGGAGGATGGGTTGCTCTCAAATGACAAGTGTCAAGTTCTCTCGAGCAGCCAACCAACTAGTGGTTGTAGGGGCGGCTATTTATAGCCTAGGGAGCAGCCCGACATGATAAGGCATAAATGCCCTTCAATGATATGACCGTTAGGTGGATAAGATATTTGGGACAGCCGTAGCAAGAAGACAAAGAACGGTCGGAATTTTGAATATCAAATTCTTGAGGCTATCATGTTCCTCACTGTAGGCAACTCAGACTTTGGCGAATTCCTAACTCCTCGGTCGAAATAAATTCCTCGTGACCGGAAGAGCTTCGTCTCATCATCTTTGAAGAAATTGACTGATCTGTATGAGATTTCAAAAGCTTCACTCAAGGGATTGGTAGGTGTAGGATTTTGAGTTGAGCATCAAATGGAAATTTTTCCTTAGTATTTCCTCGACCCCTTTAACGATGACGGTGTTTCCTATGACTCAAGAAAGAGAAAATGAAACTACGAAAACAAAAGTCTTCACGCTTCATGTTCCTCAAGCGAATACCAAGTCTTCGTGATCACACCAATTTCTTCACTTTCAAAGTCTTGAAAGTCTTGAATATCAAAGTCTTCAGTTGAAGAACTTCATTTTTAGGGGTCGACTTTTACTGTAAATATCAAACTCCTCATAGACTTATAGACCTGTGTACACTCACAAAAGCATTAGTTACTTAACCTATAAGTCTTCAATACACCAAAATCACTAAGGGGCACTAGATGCACTTACAAATACAGAGTATTTGATAATCCTTCTGTTCATTTTTATAAGACGTTTTAGATAGGAGCAGAACATTGTAATATTTGATCGGCACTCCCAATACATTATCTATTAAACATGTCATCCTTGCTGAATTAGTAGCAAAGATTTTGATTCGAAATTTTTTCATTTAATTAGCCAGCCCTCAGTTTTCTATGCTCTGTTTTCTAAGGCCTGATTTAGGCAAAAAAAAAAGGCAATGCTCGCAAAAAATAAAGTCTTAACACGTCATCCTAAATATGTAAGTAAATAAAAGACAATCACCCCAATGCATTGTATCTTAAGAGTTGTATCTAAGTGATATTGTATTTAATCAGCTTATTGAGAAAGTTTTTTGGAATTTTAACACTGTTTCCTAATTGCAGAGAGAAGAAAAGAAGTGAAAAAAAAAAGGTAGGCACAAAAGATCAAAACATTAATTACACTGGACATAAAAATGAGCTAAAAGTCGTATCTTAGGTAAGATACAACTCCACTCCCTCTTTTTAATTATAATGCTACATCAGCATTTTGCCTAGTATAATAGCGTGCTAAGAGACGAGCATTGGGTAGTATCATAAGTTAGTGTCGTAGTATCACAGATTAGTATCTTAGATGATTCATGCAAAACATATATAATATAATATTTCTTATGATATGGTATCATGATATGATACTCAATTTTTTTTATTCCATGCCACATCATCAAAATTGCCTAGTTGACATGCACAATAGTACTAGGTATGATACTTCAACTATGGACAATCTTATTCCAAAAAGTCGGTGGTGGTACAAGGTAAGCATGATTTGATCAGAAGTCACTCTACCAATCTCTCTTCGCTCACATTGCACGGTTGCTTGTGCTTGCGGTCGAGATATTATTAGATTTTATTTGGTTGCACTTTACCTACTCCCTCCATGTCTATATATAAGGCCATTTCATATTTTTATGTCTAACTTTGATTATTAATTCTATCAAAACAATGAGTTATATGCAACAAAAAGTATGTCATTGAATGTACATTTCAAAAAACTTTTTGATTATATATTTTTGATGGCATATAGTCCATATTTTGTTGACCAAAATTGTAAGTCCAGATTTGACACGAAAAGCAAAGTGACCTTGTTTACAAAAATGGAGGGAGTACAACATTTTGTTCTATTTCTCTTATGTGCTTGAAATGTTATATTCCTTTCGTGGAGTCCTTCACTTAAGAAAAAGCTCAATGACATAAACGAATGGATCATCTCATGATATTTGTTGCATGAAGACAATTCAGAAAATCATGTTCCCGTTATGCATTTATTAACATGTTTTTTATGTATATAGAATACCAATGTTTGCAATAGAGTGCTTTTTTTCATTTTCTATGGTAGTTGGCCAAAGTTTTTCTAGCCAAAGTTGGCCAATCCAATGGCAAGCAAAACCACAACTAAAAATTTGGCAACCAACTCTTTGGTAGGGGCAATCCACTTGTTAGCATGTTCAATGGCAAAAGGGACAGAAAATCTACCTCTTCACCGACCGAAATCTGATCGTCAGAACAAGGCATATGACGAGACTAGAACCCCATTATCAGCAGACAGACTGAAACTCGATTTAGTATCTACAGTTGTTCAAATGCCATTACAAACTAAACACTGACAAAGTAATAAGTACAACACGGCTTCAAGTTGACATAATAAACTGTTCGCCATGCCACTCCCTTTATAATACAAAGCATCCACAGAATGCAGGAGCAGCACAAGGCAAAAGCCAGTTAAATTTTAGACACCTATGTACAACAAGAAGAACTAGTGCATTATGTTTCCTCCGGGTTCACGCGGCTTTGGTGTAGTCTTTCTACCTTCATGCATCGCGCAGCAAACCCTCCTCGGAGAATGACCCGACCACCGCCTTTTTACCGGCATCGCACGCTTGGACGATGGTGCATATATCATTCTTCTCGAGGAACTTCTCTCCGTTGACCAGGATGAGAGGGATGTATTGCAGGACCAATCGTTTGCACTGCCGAACAAGAAAGATATCAACCCGTTATATATTTTGAACATTCACCGAAGAAGCTGAGATGTCTCCTTTGCGCATTATTTTGTTTTTAAAAGATGAGCCGGATATAGCTTACCTGCTGTTCATGACCTTCTATCTTCTTGCACTCCTTGAGGAGAATTTGAATTATCTCGAACTACAGATATCACATGGAAAATATTTTAGGAAAACACAAGGTACAGGTAAAGGCACCGACGATGCAAGTGAACATAAAGGAATTACCTCAGCATCGGGATCTTTCAGTTTGGACAAAACTTCATCCATGAGGTGGTGGCAAAACACGCATGTGCTCTCACTTCTCACACCAGACAGAAGAGCATTGTCCCTGCAGAGGCCATTTCGTTTGCAGAACTCTTCTGGCTTGATCTCAGCTATCTTGGCAAATAAGAGAGTTGCATAGGAGTCCACCAACTCGACACACTGCAGAGACAGAATGTCCATGCTTAGAAAATCTATAAACTATTTCTGTTTATCAAGAAAATATAATTACTATGAATATAGTATCTTTTTATCAATCTTTCTACAGTACCTAAAACTCTTATGTAATGAATTATAGGCCAAAGTGTTCAAGATTATTACCTTCTTTTCCAACGAGAATGTCTGAGAACAAGCTTCATGAAGGACCTCCATCATCTTATCTTGTGATTGTTTCTGACTAAGATAGCTAAGAGCTTCCTCTGTAAACTTCTCACAAGCTGGGCATAGTGGGCTGCCCCTCTCAACACGCACGGGAATTTTGCTCAAAGTTAGTTGATCCTTGATGATTTGACCAGGGCCTCGAGCCTCCTCCTGGATATCAAGAAAAACTGGGAACAAACAAATCAGATGTTACTGGCCAGAAAAATTGCGGACACAAGGAGGAATATCTCCATAAACCTGAATCTTCTAACACTGAAGATGATATGCACTATCATGTATTCATGTGTGTATCTTTTCATGCACATTCCCCATCTAAGCCTTGAACTACGGAAAGCGAACTAACAGCATAATAAGGAATTAAAAAACCAAGCATCGACATATACTAGAAGTTGACGATGTTAACAATGAAATAGGCTATCCAAACTCTATCCTTATAGAACCATGCATGATTTACAAGCACATGATATCATGGAAGCAATTGGACGATATGACAACTTCAATTTCGACACCAATACTACGAACTCGCATAAGAAAATTTCACAACAGGTGTATCCTTAATTCCAGTTCTAATTCCAACCCCAAACCACTGATGTCGATTTAGAGATGAATTAACAACATAACTAGCATCATGGGATTGGAAAGGGGCTGTTGTGTGAGATATACCTGTGTTCCGGCCTTGTGCGCTTCCGAGGCCGACGAGCAGCAAGAGGAGTAGACAGAAGGGCAATCTCAGTCCTAAGCCCATCGCGCGACAGGTTCCCACGTTGACCTGCAAAAAGTAGGAATCATCACATATGGAATTAGCAAATCCATCAATCAGTTTTGATCAGAAAGCCGCAGGAAAACGAAAGGGGTGAATTAGTCCCATGAACAGCAGCTGAGCCTGTAATATCTCCGTTCCAATTTCAGAAAATTTCACATATAACAAAGCCAACGACGCAAAAAACCACGAAACCGACCGGTAAAGCCGATCGAATCGACCGGGCCAGGTCAACAGAATCATCAACAAGAGGAAGCTCGAGCAAGGGGGTGGGGGGGACGCCGCGATCCGAAATCCAGGCTCACGGCGAGAAACGAAATTGGAAGCGAGCTGAGAATCAAACGTACCCTGCGGTTGGGGAATCGAGTCGAGCAGGCAGCCGCCGGGGAAGCAGGTGGTGGTGCGTCGGGGTCGTCCTGATCTTTTTTCTGTTTTTGCGTATCGTGTATAGCGTGCTCGCGATTATACAATACAAGTCTGATGACGGGGCTAAATAGGGCGTGGGTGGGGGTGGGTGATTTTTTTTTTTTTTTTTTGATTCTGGTGGGGGTGGGTGATTGATCTCGCTTCGCCTTCGGAGTTGGGTTAGCGTGGAGGTTTTGGATCCGTGGAGGGAAGAAGTTGAGACGGTTAAGCAAGAGTAACTGCTTGTTATTATTATTGCAAGTACCACTATCATTACTATGTGTATGAATATATTTTACTTAAGGAAAGTTTTCATTTCTAAAAAAACAGCAAATGACAAATCTAGTTCGATGGCTCTTCTCTACTAACCACAAGGATATCTCTATTTCATCTCCGCTGCCATTGCAAGAGTGCCGTACTGATTCGTATGGAATTTAGCCTGACCCGGCGATCAAATTCTTGGTGCAAATCATCAACTTTATAATGTTTTAATAACGGCTCACTCTTTTTTAATAATCTTTTTTATGGTTATGCCGGCGATGGTAGCTGGATTTGGTAATTGGTTTGTTCCGATTCTGATAGATGGGGGAAATGTCATACGGAAACCGACATTTGATGGACACCGATGAAAACCACACGAAAACGATGTTTTAAAGTTTTAAAAAAGATAAGGGCTGTAAGAGAATGATGTTCTATTGTCTAGCAAAATTTCAAGTTCAACACGAGATATGAGATATGAAAAAAAAAGCAGCATTATATAGTGCCGAACAGTCACGTCACTATTCATTGTTGAATTTGTCTTGTGTTTTCACTTGAAATGTCACATGACAATAGAACATCATCCTCTTAACACCCCATATTCTTTTTCAGATTGTTTGAAACTTTCATACATTATTTTCAAGTTTTCTTTGAATGCTGGTTTTCGTATGATATTCTCACCACACAATTTACTTCTACAAAGAATGTTCGAGTACTCGTCTCTTGGAGTTTTAGTGCGTGAGAGTGTACTCTATGTCATCCGTTTCCGTGGTGCCTCCGGTCGATGGCTCCCTCGCGAGCTCTCAGTCATCCAATCTCCATGGGCGCCCCACACCTGGCCGCTACCTCTCGGTGGTGGTTTCCGTTGCGCTCGCGTGCACTGTCATGCGTGCTGCCCCAAGTGTGCAGGGTGTGCATGGGTCCACATATTAGCGTCATCGGCCCCTATCGGGCTATTTCACTCGTGTCGGCCGGGTGCGCCTGTGCGTGGAGCCTGTCCGACTGTGTGTGCTCCTGTCGGACAACTCAAGGTGTTGGCTGGGAGCTTGGTGGTTGGAGAGGGCTCCTCTAATGTTGGGTGTTGGTCGGCTGCCGTCTGGCTCCCATTGCCCTGGACCCGCGTGTGTCGTTTAGTTCGTTTGTGTGGGGGCGTTTGATGTTTGGGCCACTGGTAGAGGCGACCGTCTTGAGTGGGGTTTGCTCAACTGTGCATTGATGTCCCACAAGTGTAGGGGTCAACTGTAGATCTTTTTGATAAGAGTATCGATCCCACTAGAAAAAAAGTAGTAACCACAAAATAGCAAGGTGTCACTGCAAAGTACAAAAAGGTCTATTCGTTTTATGTTTCATGGGTGTAATGAAGCAATGGACGTGAGCAACAATAAGAAGTAAAAGAGTGCAACAAGTGACCCAATCCTTGATATTGCTAAGGACAAGCCGTTTGTATTACTTATGATGATCAATCATTATTGAGCATGGCAGGATAATGACATAGCTGTCAAAATTACCATATCGGTAGCATTGATTGTTGTTGCTTATCCAATATTGTAGGGATAAAAAAAGTGTGAGCATGATGCTAAGCCCGGTGTCTATGCTGGAAATCTCCTACTCAACGATCCCCACCGCTCTTCAACTGGTGGTGTAGCCATTGCGGTTCTCTGGTACGTACTACTCTTCTGCACTGCTCAGGTTTAGCCCGACTTCCACTCTGTAATAAGTTTGGAGCGCTCTCTGGACACGATCTAGTGGTGTCGTTCCCTTCCTTTTCACGTGTTTTGGATGAACTTGTACTAAGACCCACTTTATTTTTCAGGCTTCTATGCAATGGAGTCGGGGAAGCCCTCTGTTAGGGCATGTCTCTCTCTAAGTGGTTTTGGTGATTGATGACAATGCATTTGCGGACTAATCGTGTGCGTTGAGCATTTCAGATATTCATTCATTGGCACGAGACGATTCTTTCCCCTCGGAGCTCAAGGTAAAGACGGTGTAGTTCTCTTTCGTTTCGGTTTTGGTGGACTTGAGTCGTAGAAGACACCGTACTATCAAGAGGGGGCTCGTACCGGAAAGGCTACACATCTTTTTCGCACCCCTAGCTCCTTCCCTCATCCTTGGAGTTTACCCGTTATCACGGTAGTGGCATTAGGGTGGCGCCAGCGGTAGTACCGCTAGGCCGGAGCGGTAGTACCGCTGATAGCAATAAGCGGTAGTACCGCTGTTTCATAGCGGCAGTACCACCTATGGCCATCAGCGGTAGTGCGGCTCCGGTTCCGCGCTGGTACCGCCTCGACTCGAGACCTGCGTTTCTCGTGTCGGGTTCAAGTAGTAGAAGCGACAGTAGGAGCGGTAGTACCGCGCCTACCACCGCGGCTAGTGCCACCCGGGCGCTCCCTCTCTTGCCTCTTCTCCCTCTGCAGGTGGTATTCGCAGTCACAACGGTAGTACTGCTGGGGCTCGCAGTAGTACCGCTCCCTTGAGCAGTAGTACCGCCTGCTACGGGCTGAAGAGGGGATAACGGTTGGATTGCTTCCTCCACTATAAAGGGGGTCTTCTTCTCCAAGAAGACCTACGTCTTTTCCCCCAAGCTCCATTATTGCTCCAAAGCTCATTTTCGCCCGATCTCTCTCCCTAGCCAATCGAACTTGTTAATTTTCTAGGGATTGGTTGAGAAGGCCCGGATCTACACTTCCACCAAGAGGAATTTGATTCCCCCCGCTAATCCCTTGCGGATCTTGTTACTCTTGGGTGTTTGAGCACCCTAGACGGTTGAGGTCACCTCGGAGCCACATTCCATTGTGGTGAAGCTCCACGGTATCGTTGGGAGCCTCCAATCAAGTTGTGGAGATTACCCCAACCTTGTTTGTAAAGGTTCGGTCGCCGCCTTACAGGGCACCTGTAACGCCCCGGATTCGATGCGCCAGGTGTCTGCCAGTTATTCGTCGTTGTTGCCATGTCATTTGCTTGCGTGTTGCATTTTATCATGTCATCATGTGCATTGCATTGCATACATGTTCGCCTCATGCATCCGAGCATTTTCCCGTTATGCATTTTTGCAATCCGGCGCCCTATGTCATCCGGCGCCCCTTTGTCTCTCGTTGTGGCGGGTGTTAAACGTTCTCGGAATGTACGAGGTTTGCCAAGCGGCCTTGGTATAGCACCGTGAACCGCTGTCAAGTTTCGTGCCATTTGGAGGTCGTTTGATACTCCAACAGTTAACAAGTAACCAGTAAAGCCTCTTTGTCTTGCAGCCCAACACCCTCCAAAGTGGCCCAAAACCCATCCTAACACCCTCCATGCTGTCGGTCGTTCGATCACGATCGTGTGGTAAAAACCGCTCCTCATTTGGAGCTTCCTAGCTCTCTCTACCTATATAAACTCCCTCTTCCCCGAAATTTCGGATCAAATCCACCCTAACCCTAGTCTTCTTCTTCCTCTGCACGCCGGACACGTCCGCCGGAGCCGGACATGTCCAGCCACCGCCCCGACGAATCCGCTGCCGCCACCTGTCCTCGCGTCGCCTCCAGCCCCAGCCCATTGCAGTCCGGCCAGCCAGCAGGAGGCCCAACCCGGCCGCAGGCCCGAGCCGCCGCGCCGCTCGCTTCGCTCACTGCTCCCGCCCGCCCGCCGCCCGCCCAGTGCTCCCGCGGGCGCCCTGCCAGCCTTCGCCTCCCCGCCGCCCGTCGGCGTCGCTGCCGCGCGCCCAATGCCGCCGTCCTCGGCGCCCGCCTCCGGCCTCCTCCGGCAGCGCCATGGCCGGATCCGGTGAACCCACTCGCCGGCGCCTCTCTCTTCTTCTCCGGCCACCGCGCAGCCCGTCCCCAGTGAACCTCGTTCTCCGTGCCCAGATCCAGATCCAGATCCGAAGGTTGACTTTCCCCCTCCCCCGAATTCGACTAAGTCCCTGTATTTTGACATTATCATGCCATGTTCATCGCATCATAACTTGCTGCATACTGCTCCGTTTTGTGAGTGTAATATGTCAAATTGTTCGACTCGACGTGCTCTTCATTTCATTCCATTGCATCATGTTCATTTGAGTTCATCTTGATGCCCGAATCATTGTTGCAAGAGTGCTATATGATGTTAATCTGCTGAAACTGTTATAACATGCTCATTTGTAATTTTTGCCATGATTGATGTGTGCATCCTATGAGGTTGATGTCTGCATGAGTTTTGATCTATGTCATGCCATCTTTACAGGCGTGCTATCCATGTATTTTTGTGATTCCTGTAGTGAGTGCATCAAGCTTGTTAATTAGGGTACTTGTTGTTGCTCTTTTGCATGTCTGAATCTGCTATATCATGATGCTATGTAAACCTGCTGCTACAAGTCATTCTGTGCATAATCTTGAGATGTTCACTAAGGGTGTTTTGTTCTAAATGTCTTGTTCTATTCATCCATGCCCTTTGTTGCAGTTATAGTCTGCTGTAACTTGTTGTAATCTTGCTCTCAAATTGCTAAATAATGTTGCTGTCAGCCTGTTAACATTAAGTTCAATGTTGCCATGATTGTTGTTAGTGATCCATGCACTATATGAACTTGCTCTTGCTATGCTTAGCTTCATAAACATGCCTTCTTACTGTTGGTTGCCTTGCCATGCCATGTATTGCTCTGTGGTGAGTGGTTCAAGCTCACCAACATGCCTACTTATTGTTGTTCCTGCCATGTATGAATCTGTAATGTAACTTGCAATCTTTACATGGGTGCCATCATATTTTATGTGCCCTTTTGGCTCATGGTCATTAAAGTACTTTTGTTCTATGAGATTAGTAGATTCATGCCATGCCTTTGTTTGCCATGATAAGTTCCTGTAGCATGTTTTTTGATAGCTCTAAACATTGCAACCTGATGTTATTTCTGCAAAGTCCGAAACTGTTGGTATTTGCAATCTTGCCATGTCATTTTGAGCATGTTCTAGTGATTTCTGGAGATAGCTCAATGTTCATGTTTTGTCATGCTTTACCTGTACATCACGTCCATGCCTTTTGTTTTTATATTGAGGTGCTGTAGCATGTTGTTTTGGTGTTTGCAATATGCCTAGTTGCTGTTTTGGACAGATTGTTGCTATAACTTGTATAGAGTGTATGTGTTGAACCGTTGCTCCGTTTTGAGTGTGCTCTATATGAAACTTGCTTGATTTTGCATGTAGTTTCCTATTATCATGTTGCATCCTTGTTTTGAGATGTTTGTTTGATGTTTGAATGCATTTTGCATCAATGCCATGTTTAATTTGTTTTGCTCATATCTTTTAGGCCGTAGCTCCGAATTAAATGAACTTTATATGTAACTTGACTAGAATTTCGTGTAGATCATCTTGGTGCATCTTAACTTGTTGTTTAACAACTTGAACATAAGGTTTATTCATTTCTGGACCAATTTTGAAATTTGCATATGAGGACTTACCGGATTTGTTATATGTTGTTTCCGGCCTCATTTAAACTTGCCTTGATGTGTTGTTCTTGTTTGCATCATCTCTTGCCATGACTAGCCTCATCTAGCTTTGTCATGCATCATGCTTGTTGTGCATCATGTCTTGTCTATGTGTGGTGTGTTTACTATGTTGTGTGCTTCTTCTCGATAGTTCCCTTTACGTTGCGATCGTGAGGATTCGCTCGCTCTCGCGCTTGGTTCGTCTTCGTGGCTTCACCTTCTTCATGGACTCGTTCTTATTCCTAGCGGGATTTCAGGCAAGATGACCGCTACCTTGGATCTCACTACTATCATTGCTATGCTAGTTGCTTCGTTCTATCGCTATGCTGCGTTACCTACCACTTGCTGCTCAAGCCTCCCAAATTGCATGTTAGCCCCTAACCGTTGTCACCTTTCCTAGAAAACCGTTGTTTGGCTATGTTACCGCTTTTGCTCAGCCCCTCTTATAGCGTTGCTAGTTGCAGGTGAAGATGAAGATTACTCCATGTTGGATTATGTTTATGTTGGGATATCACAATATATCTTATATTATTAATGCATCTATATACTTGGTAAAGGGTGGAAGGCTCGGCCTTATGCCTTGTGTTTTGTTCCACTCTTGCCGTCCTAGTTTCCGTCATATCGGTATTATGTTCCCGGATTTTGCGTCCCTAACGCGGTTGGGTGGTTTATGGGATCCCCTTGACGCTTCGCTTTGAATAAAACTCCTCCAAAGAAGGCCCAACCTTGGTTTTACCATTTGCCTCACCTAGCCCTTTTTCCCTTGGGTTTCGGAGCCGAGGGTCATCTTTATTTTAGCCCCCGGGCGGTGCTCCTTCGAGTGTTGGCCCGAACCGAACTACTGCAGGGCCACCTCGGGAAACTTGAGGCTTGGTTTTACTCGTAGCTAGTCTCATCCGATGTTGCCACGAGAACGAGATATGTGCAGCTCCTATCGGGATTTGTCGGCACATCGGGCGGCTTTGCTGGTCTTGTTTTATTCTTTGTCGAAATGTCTTGTAGCTGGGATTCCGAGATGATCGGGTCTTCCCGGAAGAAGGAATATCCTTCGTTGATCGCGAGAGCTTATCATGGGCTAAGTTGGGACACCCTGCAGGTATAAACTTTCGAAAGCCATGCCCGCGGTTATGTGGCAGATGGGAATTTGTTAATGTCCGGTTGTAGATAACTTGACACCAGATCCGAATTAAAACGCATCAACCGCGTGTGTAGCCGTGATGGTCTCTTCTCAGCGGAGTCCGGGAAGTGAACACGGTTTTGGATTATGTTTGACGTAAGTAGGAGTTCAGGATCACTTCTTGATCATTGCTAGCTTCACGACCGTTCCTTTGCTTCTCTTCTCGCTCTTATTTGCGTATGTTAGCCACCATACATGCTTAGTCGCTGCTGCAACCTCACCACTTTACCCCCTTCCTTTCCCATTAAGCTTTGCTAGTCTTGACACCCATGGTAATGGGATTGCTGAGTCCTCGTGGCTCACAGATTACTACAACAACAGTTGCAGGTACAGGTTATGCGATGATCATGGCGCGAGAGCGATGTTTGCTTGTTTTGGAGTTCTCCTTCTGCTTCTTCTTCGATCAGGGGATAGGTTCCAAGTCGGCAGCCTGGGCTAGCAGGGTGGATGTCGTTTGAGTTTCTGTTTGTGTTCCATCCGTAGTCGGATGTTGATCTCTTGTATATGATGTTGATGTATTCTTGTGGCATTTGTGCCTTATGTATGTATCCCTATCTATTATGTAATGTTGATGTAATGATATCCACCTTGCAAAAGCGTCTTCAAGATGCGCTTCTATCCTTGGTGGGACCTTCGAGTTGCTTTAGGATAGGGTCGCATCTTGGGCGTGACAAGTTGGTATCAGAGCCTCGACCGACCCTAGGAGCCCCCTTGATTGATCGTGTAGCTTGGCCGTTGTTGAGTCTAGAAGAAAACTATTTTCGGGGTCTAGTTATATCGAAGAGTAGGAATTCTTTTTACTTCTCAGTCCCTTCGTCGCTTTGGTGAGGATTCTTGACGTAGGTGTTTTGAATTACTCCTCTTCCCCTTCAATTTTTTTCTTTAGGATCACACAGTTGGTTTTCCGATCGTTGGTTCTATCTCTTTTCATCCGGTGCATTTTCTCGTCAAGGTGATTCGACCCTCTTCATCGTTGTCAAGTCCAATCCTCAGTTGTTTTCTTTTCCCACCCACCCACCCTTTTCTTCTCGAAGTCGGAGCCTGTAATCGAGTATCCATCCTACTCGTGCGAAGTCTTTGCCTTCTTTTCCTCAATGATTTCAACCGGTGTTTTCTCTTCAAATTGTTCGTCTGTTCCCCTTCCAAGTTGCCTTTGTTTTCCCGCCCTCCCACCCTTTTCTTCCCGGAGCCTCTTCAGTCTTCCCTTAATTATTTCAACCGGTGAACTCGTCTCGTTTGACATGTTGGAAATATGCCCTAGAGGCAATAATAAAAGGATTATTATTATATTTCCTTGTTCGTGATAATTGTCTTTTATTCATGCTATAATTGTATTATCCGGAAATCGTAATACACGTGTGAATACATAGACCACAATATGTCCCTAGTGAGCCTCTAGTTGACTAGCTCGTTGATCAATAGATAGTCATGGTTTCCTGACTATGGACATTGAATGTCATTGATAACGGGATCACATCATTAGGAGAATGATGTGATGGACAAGACCCAATCCTAAGCATAGCGCAAGATCGTGTAGTTCGTTTTGCTAGAGCTTTTCCAATGTCAAGTATCTCTTCCTTAGACCATGAGATCGTGTAACTCCGGATACCGTAGGAGTGCTTTGGGTGTACCAAATGTCACAACGTAATCGGGTGACTATAAAGGTACACTACAGGTATCTCCGAAAGTGTCATTGGGTTGACACGGATCGAGATCGGATTTGTCACTCCGTATTACGGAGAGGTATCACCGGGCCCACTCGGTAGTGCATCATCATAATGAGCTCAAAGTGACCAAGTGTCCGTCACGGGATCATGCATTACTGATGCAGTAAAGTGACTTGCCGTAACGAGATTGAACGAGGTATTGGGATACCGACGATCGAATCTCGGGCAAGTAACATACCGATTGACAAAGGGAATTGTATACGGGTTGTTTGAATCCTCGACATCGTGGTTCATCCGATGAGATCATCGAGGAGCATGTGGGAGCCAACATGGGTATCCAGATCCCGCTGTTGGTTATTGCCCGAGAGTCGTCTCGGTCATGTCTCGTGTCTCCCGAACCCGTAGGGTCTACACACTAAGGTTCGGTGACGCTTAGGGTTGTATGAATATGAGTATGCAATAAACCGAATGTTGTTCGGAGTCCCTGATGAGATCCCGGACGTCACGAGGAGTTCCGTAATGGTCCGGAGGTAAAGAATTATATATAGGAAGTGTTGTTTCGGCCATCGGGAAAGTTTCGGGGTCACGCGGTATTGTAACGGGACCACCGGAAGGGTCCCGGGGGTCCACCGGGTGGGGCCACCCATCCCGGAGGGCCCCATGGGCTGAAGTGGGGAGGGGAACCAGCCCATAGTGTGAAGGAAATATGCCCTAGAGGCAATAATAAAGTTATTATTTATTTCCTTATTTCATGATAAATGTTTATTATTCATGCTAGAATTGTATTAACCGGAAACATAATACATGTGTGAATACATAGACAAACAGAGTGTCACTAGTATGCCTCTACTAGACTAGCTTGTTAATCAAAGATGGTTAAGTTTCCTAACCATAGATAAAGGAGTTGTCATTTGATTAACAAGGTCACATCATTAGTTGAATGATCGATTGACATGACCCATTCCATTAGCTTAGCATCCGATCGCTTAGTATGTTGCTATTGCTTTTATCCATGACTTATACATGTTCCTATAACTATGAGATTATGCAACTCCGCTTACGGAGGAACACTTTGGTACTACCAAACGTCACAACGAATCGGGTGATTATAAAGGAGTACTACAGTGTCTCCAAAGGCGATGTTGGGTTGGCGATTTCGAGATTAGGATTTGTCACTCCGATTGTCTGGAGAGGTATCTCTGGCCCTCTCGGTAATGCACATCACTAAGCCTTGCAAGCATTACAGCTAATGAGTTAGCTGTGAGATGATGTATTACGGAACGAGTAAAGAGACTTGCCAGTAACGAGATTGAACTAGGTATTGGATACCGACGATCGAATCTCGGGCAAGTAACATACCGATGACAAAGGGAACAACGTATGTTGTTATGCGGTCTGGCGATAAAGATCTTCAGTAGAATATGTAGGAGCCAATATGGGCATCCAGGTCCCGCTATTGGTTATTGACCGAGACGGTCTCGCCATGACTACATTGTTCTCGAACCGTAGGGTCCGCACGCTTAAGGTTTCATGACGGTTATATTATGAGTTTATGTATTTTGATGTACCAAGGAGTTCGAGTCCGGATGTGATCACGGACATGACGAGGAGTCTCGAAATGGTCGAGACATAAAGATTGATATATTGACGGCTATATTCGGACACGGAAAGGTTCCGAAGTTTCCGGAGAAAACGGAGTGCCGAGGGGTTACCGAACCCCGGGAAGTAATGGGCCTTATTGGGCCAAGAGGGGAGAGAGAGGGCTGCACCAGGAGGTGGCGCGCCCCCCATGGGGAGTCCGAATTGGACAAGGAGGGGGGGGCGGCCCCTTCCCTCTCCCTCTCCCTCTCTTTCTTTCCCCTTCCTTCTTCCTAGTAGGACTAGGAAAGGGGAGTCCTACTCCCACTAGGAGGAGGACTCCCCCCTCCCTTGGCGCGCCTCCTAGGGCCGGCCGGCCCTCCCCCTTGCTCCTTTATATACGGGGGCAGGGGGGCACCCTAGAACACACAAGTTGATCCTTGAGATCGCCTCAGCCGTGTGCGGTGCCCCCCTCCACCATATTCCACCTCGGTCATATTGTAGCAGTGCTTAGGCGAAGCCCTGCGTCGTTAAAACACCACGATCGTCACCACGCCGTCGTGCTGTCGGAACTCTCTCTCCCCGGAGCTTTGCTGGATCGGAGTCCGAGGAGCGTCACCGAGCTGAACGTGTGCCAAGAACTCGGAGGTGCCGGAGTAACGGCGCTGGGATCGGTTGGATCGCGAGGAGAACGTCGACTACTTCCTCTATGTTGTGATCGCTTCCGCCGGGTCTCACGAGGGTACGTGACAACACTCTCCCCTCTCGTTGCTATGCATCACCATGATCTTGCGTGTGCGTGGGAAATTTTTGAAATTACTACGTTCCCCAACAAAGGCATCCGAGCCTGGTTTTATGCGTTGATGTCATATGCACGAGTAGAACACAAGTGAGTTGTGGGCGATATAAGTCATACCGCTTACCAGCATGTCATACTTTGGTTCGGCGGTATTGTGAGATGAAGCGCCCGGACCGACATTACGCGTCACGCTTACGCGAGACTGGTTTCACCGCTGCGAGCACTAGTTGCTTAAAGGTGACCGCGGGTGTCTGTCTCTCTCACTTTAGTTGAACTGAGTGTGGCTACGCCCGGTCCTTGCGAAGGTTAAAACAGCACCAACTTGACAAACTATCGCTGTGGTTTTGATGCGTAGGTAAGAACGGTTCTTGCTCAGCCCGTAGCAGCCACGTAAAACTTGCAACAACAAAGTAGAGGACGCCTAACTTGTTTTTGCAGGGCATGTTGTGATGTGATATGGTCAAGACGTGATGCTATATTTTATTGTATGAGATGATCATGTTTTGTAACCGGTTATCGGCAATCGGCTGGAGCCATATGGTTGTCGCTTATTGTATGAAATGCAAGCGCTCATAATTGCTTTACTTTATCACTAAGCGGTAGCGATAGTCGAGAAGCAATAAATGGCGAAACGACAACGATGCTACGATGGAGATCAAGGTGTCGCGCCGGTGATTTATGGTGATCACGACGGTGCTTGAGATGGAGATCACAAGCACAAGATGATGATGGCCATATCATATCACTTATATTGATTGCATGTGATGTTTATCCTTTATGCATCTTATCTTGCTTTGATTGACGGTAGCATTATAAGATGATCTCTCACTAAAATTATCAAGTAGTGTTCTCCCGAGTATGCACCGCTGCCAAAGTTCGTCGTGCCGAGACACCACGTGATGATCGGGTGTGATAAGCTCTCGTCCATCTACAACGGGTGCAAGCCAGTTTTGCGCGCAGAAATACTCAAGTTATACTTGACGAGCCTAGCATATGCAGATATGGCCTCGAACACGGAGACCGAAAGGTCGAGCGTGAATCATATAGTAGATATGATCAACATAAGATGTTCACCATTGAAAACTACTCCATCTCACGTGATGATCGGTTATGGTTTAGTTGATTTGGATCACGTGATCACTTAGATAACTAGAGAGATGTCTGCCTAAGTGGGAGTTCTTAAGTAATATGATTAATTGAACTTAAATTTATCATGAACTTAGTACCGATAGTATCTTGCTTGTCTATGTTTGTTTATAGATAGATGGCTCGTCTTTGTTGTTCCGTTGAATTTTAATGCGTTCCTTGAGAAAGCAAAGTTGAAAGATGATGGTAGCAATTACACGGATGGGTCCGTAATCTCGAGGATTATCCTCATTGCTGCATAGAAGAGTTACGCCCGGATGCACCGCTAGGTGCCAGTGCTTCTTGATGTAACCGACGACGTTAAGAACGTCTGGCGAGCAAAGCCGATGACTACTCTATAGTTCGAGGTGCCATGCTTTACGGCTTAGAACCGGGTCTTCAACGACGCTTTGAACGTCATGGAGCATATGAGATGTTCCAGAGTTGAAGTTGATATTTCAACAGTAATGCCCGGATTGAGAGATATGAAGTCTCCAATAAGTTCTATAGCTGCAAGATGGAAGAGAATGGATCTGTCGGTGAGCACATACTCGTAATGTCCGGGTATTACAATCACTTGACTCAACTGGGAGTTAATCTTCCGGATGATTGTGTCATTGATGAATTCTTCAATCACCGCCACCAAGCTACAAAGGCTTCGTGATGAACTATAATATGCAAGGGTTAGTAAAGACTATACCGAGCTCTTCGCAATGCTAAAGGCTGCGGAGGTAGAAATCAAGAAGGAGCATCAAGTGTTGATGGTCAATAAGACCACTAGTTTCAAGAAGAAAGGCAAAGGGAAGAAGAAGGGAACTTCAAGAAGAACAGCAAACAAGTTGTCGATCAGAGAAGAAACCCAAGTCTGGACCTAAACCTGAAACCGAGTGCTTCTATTGCAAGCGACCGTCACCGGAAGCGGAACTGCCCCAAGTATTTGGCGGATAAGAAGGATGGCAAGGTGAACAAAGGTATATGTGATATACATGTTATTGATGTGTACCTTACTAGAGCTCGCAGAGTACTGGTATTTGATACTGGTTACATTGCTAATATTTGCAACTCAAACAGGGACTACGGATTAAGCAAGCAATCGGCAAAGGACGAGGACGATCGCGTGGGAAATGGTTCCAAAGTCGATGTAATCGCGATCGGCACGCTACCTCTACATCTACCTTCGGGATTAGTTTTAGACCTAAATAATTGTTATTTGGTGCCGCGTTGAGCATGAACATTATATCTGGATCTTGTTTGATGCGAGACGGTTATTCATTTAAATCGAGAATAATGGTTGTTCTATTTATATGAATAATATCTTTTATGGTCATGCACCCTTGAAGAGTGGTCTATTTTAATGAATCTCGATAGTAGTGATACACATATTCATAATGTTGAAACCAAAAGATGCAGAGTTGATAATGATAGTGCAACTTATTTGTGGCACTTTGCCGTTTAGGTCATATCGGTATAAAGCGCATGAAGAAACTCCATACCGATGGACTTTTGGAGTCACTTGATTATGAATCACTTGGCACTTATGAACCGTGCCTCATGGGCAAGATGACTAAAACCCGTTCTCGGTACTATGGAGAGAGCAACAGATTTGTTGGAAATCATACATACTGATGTATGTGGTCCGATGAATGTTGAAGCTCGTGGTGGATATCGTTATTTTCTCACCTTCACAGATGATTTAAGCGGATATGGGTATATCTACTTAATGAAACATAAGTCTGAAACATTTGAAAAGTTCAAAGAATTTCAGAGTGAAGTTGAAAATCATCGTAATAAGAAAATAAAGTTTCTACGATCTGATCGTGGAGGCGAATATTTGAGTTACGAGTTTGGTCTACATTTGAAACAATACGGAATAGTTTCGCAACTCACGCCACCCGGAACACCACAACGCAATGGTGTGTCCGAACGTCGTAATCGCACTCTACTAGATATGGTGCGATCTATGATGTCTCTTACAGATTTACCGCTATCGCTTTGGGGTTATGCTCTTGAGACGGCGCATTCACGCTGAATAGAACACCATCAAAATCCGTTGAGACGACACCTTATGAACTATGGTTTAGCAAGAAACCAAAGTTGTCGTTTCTTAAAGTTTGGGGATGCGATGCTTATGTGAAAAAGCTTCAACCTGATAAGCTCGAACCTAAATCGAGAAATGTGTCTTCATAGGATACCCAAAGGAGACAGTTGGGTACACCTTCTATCACAGATCCAAGGCAAGACATTTGTTGCTAAGAATGGATCCTTTCTAGAAAAGGAGTTTCTCTCGAAAGAAGTGAGTGGGAGGAAAGTAGAACTTGATGAGGTAATCGTACCTTCTCCCTTATTTGAAAGTAGTTTATCACGAAACTAGTTTCTGCGACATCTACACCAAATAGTGAGGAAGTTGATGATGTTGATCATGAAACTTCAGATCAAGTTACTACGAACCTCGTAGATCAACGAGAATAAGATCCGCACTGAGTGGTACGGTAATCCTGTTCGAAGTCATGCTACTAGATCATGATGAACCTCGAACTATGAAGAAGCGATGGTGAGCCCAGATTCCACAAAATGGCTTGAGGCCATGAAATCTGAGATGGGATCCATGTATGAAAACAAAGTGTGGATTTTGGTTGACTTGCCCGAGGGTCGGCAAGCAATAGAAAACAAGTGGATCTTCAAGAAGAAGACCGACGCCGACGGTAATATTATCTGTCTACAAAGCTCGACTTGTCGCAAAGGGTTTTCGACAAGTTCAAGGGATTGACTACGATGAGACCTTCTCACCGTAGCGATGCTTAAGTCTGTCCGAATCATGTTAGCAATTGCCGCATTTTATGATTATGAAATTTGGCAAATGGATGTAAAGACTGCATTCTGAATGGATTTACGGAAGAAGAGTTGTATATGATGCAACCGAAGGTTTTATCGATCCAAAGGGAGCTAACAAAGTGTGCAAGCTCCAGCGATCCATTTATGGACTGGTGCAAGCATCTCGAGTTGGAATAAACGCTTTGATAGTGTGATCAAAGCATTTGGGTTTATATGAGACTTTTGGAGAAGCTTTGATTTACAAGAAAGTGAGTGGGAGCTCAGTAGCATTTACGATATTATATGTAGATGACATATTACTAATCGGAAATGATATAGAATTTCTGGATAGCATAAAGGGATACTTGAATAAGAGTTTTTCGATGAAAGACCTCGGTGAAGCTGCTTACATATTGGGCATCAAAATCTATAGAGATAGATCAAGACGCTTAATTGACTTTCACAAAGCACATACCTTGACAAAATTTTGAAGAAGTTCAAAATGGATCAAGCAAAGAAAGGGTTCTTGCACGTGTTACAAGGTGTGAAGTTGAGTATGACTCAATGCCCCACCACCGCAGAAGATAGAGAGAAAATGAAAGATGTTCCTATGCCTCAGCCATAGGCTCTATCATGTATGCAATGCTGTGTACCAGACCTGATGTGTGCCTTGCTATAAGCTTAGCAGGAGGTACCAAAGTAATCCAGAGTGGATCATCGGACAGCGGTCAAAAACATCTGAAATACGAAAAGGACTAAGGATATGTTTCTCGATATGGAGGTGATAAAGAGCTCATCGTAAACAGTTACGTTGATGCAAGCTTTGACACTGATCCGGACGATTCTAAATCGCAAACCGGATATGTATTTACACTAAACGGAGGAGCTGTCGGTTGGTGCAGTTCTAAACAAAGCGTCGTGAAGGGATCTACATGTGAAGCGGAATACATAGCAGCTTCGGAAGCAGCTAATGAAGGAGTCGGATGAAGGAGTTCATATCCGATCTAGGTGTCATACCTAGTGCATCGGGTCCAATGAAAATCTTTTGTGACAATCTCGAGCAATTGCTTTAGCAAAGGAATCCAGATTTCACAAGAGAACCAAACACATCAAGAGACGCTTCAATTCCATCCGGACTTAGTCCGGTGGGAGACATAGAGATTTGCAAGATACATACGGATCTGAATGTAGCAGACCCGTTGACTAAGCCTCTTCCACGAGCAAAACATGATCAACACCAAGACTCCATGGGTGTTAGAATCATTACTATGTAATCTAGATTATTGACTCTAGTGCAAGTGGGAGATCAAGGAAATATGCCCTAGAGGCAATAATAAAGTTATTATTTATTTCCTTATTTCATGATAAATGTTTATTATTCATGCTAGAATTGTATTAACCGGAAACATAATACATGTGTGAATACATAGACAAACAGAGTGTCACTAGTATGCCTCTACTAGACTAGCTTGTTAATCAAAGATGGTTAAGTTTCCTAACCATAGACAAAGGAGTTGTCATTTGATTAACAAGGTCACATCATTAGTTGAATGATCTGATTGACATGACCCATTCCATTAGCTTAGCATCCGATCGTTTAGTATGTTGCTATTGCTTTTATCCATGACTTATACATGTTCCTATAACTATGAGATTATGCAACTCCCGTTTACCGGAGGAACACTTTGGGTACTACCAAACGTCACAACTTAAGCGGGTGATTATAAAGGAGTACTACAGTGTCTCCAAAGGCGGATGTTGGGTTGGCGTATTTGAGATTAGGATTTGTCACTCCGATTGTCGGAGAGGTATCTCTGGGCCCTCTCGGTAATGCACATCACTAAGCCTTGCAAGCATTACAGCTAATGAGTTAGCTGTGAGATGATGTATTACTGAACGAGTAAAGAGACTTGCCAGTAACGAGATTGAACTAGGTATTGGATACCGACGATCGAATCTCGGGCAAGTAACATACCGATGACAAAGGGAACAACGTATGTTGTTATGCGGTCTGACCGATAAAGATCTTCGTAGAATATGTAGGAGCCAATATGGGCATCCAGGTCCCGCTATTGGTTATTGACCGAGGCGTGTCTCGCCATGACTACATTGTTCTCGAACCGTAGGGTCCGCACGCTTAAGGTTTCATGGACGGTTATATTATGAGTTTATGTATTTTGATGTACCAAAGGAGTTCGAGTCCGGATGTGATCACGGACATGACGAGGAGTCTCGAAATGGTCGAGACATAAAGATTGATATATTGACGGCTATATTCGGACACCTAAAGGTTCCGAAGTTTCGGGAGAAAACGAGTGCCGAGGGGTTACCGAACCCCGGGAAGTAATGGGCCTTATTGGGCCAAGAGGGAGAGAGGGCTGCACCAGAGGTGGCGCGCCCCCCATGGGGAGTCCGACTGACAGGAGGCGCGCGCCCCTTCCCCCTCTCCCTCTCTTTCTTTCCTTCCCCTTCCTTCTTCCTAGTAGGACTAGGAAAGGGAGTCCTACTCCCACTAGGAGGAGGACTCCCCCCTTGGCGCTGCCCTCCTAGGGCCGGCCGGCCCTCCCCTTGCTCCTTTATATCACGGGGCAGGGGGCACCCTAGAACACACAAGTTGATCCTTGAGATCGTTCCTTAGCCGTGTGCGGTGCCCCCCTCCACCATATTCCACCTCGGTCATATTGTAGCAGTGCTTAGGCGAAGCCCTGCGTCAGTAAAACATCAAGATCGTCACCACGCCATCGTGCTGATGGAACTCTCTCTCCCCGGAGCTTTGCTGGATCGGAGTCCGAGGAGCGTCACCGAGCTGAACGTGTGCCAAGAACTCGGAGGTGCCGGAGTAACGGCGCTGGGATCGGTTGGATCGCGAGGAGAACGTACGACTACTTCCTCTACGTTGTGATCGCTTCCGCTTCGGTCTACGAGGGTATGTAGACAACACTCTCCCCTCTCGTTGCTATGCATCACCATGATCTTGCGTGTGCGTAGGAAATTTTTTGAAATTACTACGTTCCCCAACATAGTGGGCTGTTGCGCCCCCCTTGGCCCACCCCCTGCGCCTAGGGTTGAAACCCTAGGGTGAGGGGGGGCGCCCCACTTGCCTTGGGGGGCACTCCACCCCCCCTTGGCCGCCGCCCCCTTGGGAGATTGGACCTCCAAGGGCCGGTGCCCCCCTGGGGGCGTATATAAAGGGAGGGGGGAGGGGGTAGCCGGACCCTGAAGCTCTGGCGCCTCCCTCCCCCTGCTACACCTCTTCCTCCTCCGTCATGAGCTTGGCGAAGCCCTGCCGGAGTACTGCTGCTCCACCACCACCGCGCCGTCGTGCTGCTGCTGGATCCATCTTCTTCAACCTCTCCTTCCCCCTTGCTGGATCAAGAAGAAGGAGACGTCATCTGCTCCGTACGTGTGTTGAACGCGGAGGTGCCGTCCGTTCGGCACTCGGTCATCGGTGATTTGGATCACGGCGAGTACGACTCCATCATCCACGTTCTAGTGAACGCTTCCGCACGCGATCTACAAGTGGTATGTAGATGCAATCTCTCTCCCATGACTCGTTGCTTAGATGAACTCATAGATGGATCTTGGTGAAACCGTAGGAAAATTTTAATTTTCTCGCAACGCGTTCCCAACAAAGGCATCATGAGCTAGGTCTATGCGTAGTTCTCTATTGCACGAGTAGAACACAATTTTGTTGTGGGCGAGATCTTGTCAACTTGCTTGCCGCTACTAGTCTTATCTTGCTTCAGCGGTATTGTGGGATGAAGCGGCCCGGACCAACCTTACACGTACACTTACGTGAGACCGGTTCCACCGACTGACATGCACTAGTTGCATAAGGTGGCTGGCGGGTGTCTGTCTCTCCCACTTTAGTTGGAGCGGATTCGATGAAAAGGGTCCTTTTGAAGGGTAAATAGAAGTTGAAAAAATCACGTTGTGGTTATTCGTAGGTAAGAAAACGTTCTTGCTAGAACCCAATTGCAGCCACGTAAAAGATGCAACAACAATTAGAGGACGTCTAACTTGTTTTTGCAGCAATTGTCATGTGATGTGATATGGCCAGAAGTTGTGATGAATGATGAATGATATATTGTGATGTATGAGATCATGTTCTTGTAATAGGAATCATGACTTGCATGTCGATGAGTATGACAACCGCAGGAGCCATAGGAGTTGTCTTAATTATTGTATGACCTGCGAGTCATTGATTCAACGCCATGTAAATTACTTTACTTTATTGCTAAACGTGTTAGCCATAGTAGTAGAAGTAATAGTTGGCGAGCAACTTCATGGAGACACGATGATGGAGATCATGGTGTCATGCGGTGACAAGATGATCATGGAGCCCCGAAGATGAAGATCAAAGGAGCTATATGATATTGGCCATATCATGTCACTACTTTATATAATTGCATGTGATGTTTATTATGTTTTATGCATCTTGTTTACTTAGAACGACGGTAGTAAATAAGATGATCCCTTATAATAATTTCAAGAAAGTGTTCCCCTAATGTGCAATTGCTAAAGTTCGTCGCGTTTGAAGCACCACGTGATGATCGGTGTGATAGATCCTTACGTTCACATACAACGGTGTAAGACAGTTTTACACATGCATAAACACTTAGGGTTAACTTGACGAGCCTAGCATGTACAGACATGGCCTCGGAACACAAGAGACCGAAAGGTCGAACATGAGTCGTATGGAAGATACGATCAACATGGAGATGTTCACCGACGATGACTAGTCCGTCTCACGTGATGATCGGACACGGCCTAGTCGACTCGGATCATGTAACACTTAGATGACTAGAGGGATGTCAAATCTGAGTGGGAGTTCATTAAACAATTTTGATTAGATGAACTTAATTATCATGAACTTAGTCTAAAATATTTGCAAAATGTCTTGTAGATCAAATGGCCAACGCTCATGTCACCATGAACTTCAACGCGTTCCTAGAGAAAACCAAGCTGAAAGACGATGGCAGCAACTATTCGGACTGGGTCCGGAACCTGAGGATCATCCTCATAGCTGCCAAGAAACAATATGTCCTAGAAGCACCGCTAGGTGATGCACCCATCCTGAGAACCAAGACATTATGAATGCTTGGCAGTCTCGTCTTGATGATTACTCCCTCGTTCAGTGCGGCATGCTTTACAGCTTAGAACCGGGCTCCAAAATCGCTTTTGAGCAACACGGAGCATATGAGATGTTCGAGGAGCTAAAATGGTTTTCCAAGATCATGCCCGGGTCGAGAGATATGAAGTCTCCGACAAGTTCTATAGTTGTAAGATGGAGGAAAACAGTTACATCGGTGAGCACATACTCAAAATGTCCAGGTTGCACAACCGCTTTGTCCCATTGGACATTAACCTCCTGACGAGGCGGTCATTGACAGAATCCTCAATCGCTCCCACCAAGCTACAAGAGCTTTGTGATGAACTACAATATGCAGGGGATGGTGAAGACCATTCCCACGTATTCTCAATGTTGAAGTCGTGAGAGGTTGAAATCAAGAAAGAACATCAAGTGTTGATGGTCAATAAAACCACTAAGTTCAAAAAGGGCAAGGGTAAGAAGAACTTCAAGAAGGACAGCAAGGATGTTGCCGCACCGGTAAGCAAGTTGCCGGAAGAAGTCAAAGAATGGACCCAAACCTGAGACAGAGTGCTTTTATTGCAAAGGAAGGGCCACCGAAGCGGAACTGCCCCAAATACTTAGCGGACAAGAAGGCCGCAACACTAAAGGTATATTTGATATACATGTAATTGATGTGTACCTTACCAAGACTCGTAGTAACTCCCGGGTATTTGATACCGTGCCTTTGCTCATATTTGTAACTCACAGCAGGAGCTGCGGAATAAACGGAGACTGGCAAAGGACGAGGTGACGATGCGCGTCGGGAATGGTTCCAAGGTCGATGTGATCGCCGTCGGCACGCTGCCTCTACATTTACCTACGGGATTAGTTTTAAACCTCAATAATTGTTATTTAGTGCCAAGTTTGAGCATGAACATTGTATCAGGATCTCGTTTAATGCGAGATGGCTACTCATTTAAATCCGAGAATAATGGTTGTTCTATTTATATGAGAGATATGTTTTATGGTCATGCTCCGATGGTCAATGGTTTATTCTTAATGAATCTCGAACGTAATATTACACATATTCATAGTGTGAATACCAAAAGATGTAAAGTTGATAACGATAGTCCCACATACTTGTGGCACTGCCGCCTTGGTCACATTGGTGTCAAGCGCATGAAGAAGCTCCATTCTGATGGACTTTTAGAGTCTCTCGATTATGAATCATTTGACACATGCGAACCATGCCTCATGGGCAAAATGACCAAGACTCCATTCTCCGGGACAATGGAGCGAGCAACCAACTTATTGGAAATCATACATACCGATGTAAAAGGGTCCAATGAGCGTTGAGGCTCGCAGAGGATATCATTATGTTTTCACTCTCACAGACGACTTAAGTAGATATGGGTATGTCTACTTGATGAAACACAAGTCTGAGACCTTTGAAAAGTTCAAGGAATTTTAGAATGAGGTAGAGAATCAACGTGACCGAAAAATAAAGTTCTTACGATCAGATCGTGGAGGAGAATATTTAAGTCACGAATTTGGTACACACTTGAGGAAATGTGGAATCGTTTCACAACTCACGCCGCTGGAACACCTCGCGTAATGGTGTGTCCGAACGTCGTGTCGCACTCTATTGGATATGGTGCAATCTATGATGTCTCTTACCGATTTACCGCTATCATTTTGGGGATACGCACTAGAGACAGCTACATTCACTTTAAATAGGGCACCGTCTAAATCCGTTGAGACGACACCGTATGAATTATGGTTTGGAAAGAAACCTAAGTCGCGTTTCTAAAAGTTTGGGGATGCGATGCTTATGTCAAGAAACTTCAACCTGAAAAGCTCGAACCCAAGTCGGAAAAATGCGTCTTCATAGGATACCCTAAGGAAACCATTGGGTATACCTTCTACCTTAGATCCAAGGCAAAATCTTTGTTGCCAAGAACGGATCCTTTACGAAAAGGAGTTTCTCTCGAAAGGAGTAAGTGGGAGGAAAGTAGAACTCGATGAAGTATTACCTCTTGAACCGGAAAGTAGAGCAGCTCAGGAAAATGTTCATGTGGTGCCTACACCTATTGGAGAGGAAATTAATGATGATGATCAAGGTACTTCGGATCAAGTTGCTACTGAACTTCGTAGGTCCACAAGGACACGTTCCACACCAGAGTGGTATGGAAACCCTGTCCTGGAAATCATGTTGTTAGACAAGGTGAACCTTCGAACTATGAAGAAGCGAAGGTGGGCCTGGATTCCAACAAATGGCTTGAAGCCATGCAATCCGAGATAGGATCCATGTATGAAAACAAAGTATGGACTTTGACAGACTTGCCCGATGATCGGCGAGCGATAGAAAACAAATGGATCTTTAAGAAGAAGACGGACGCAGATGGTAATGTCACCATCTATAAAGCTCGACTTGTCGCTAAGGGTTATCGGCAAGTTCAAGGAATTGACTACGATGAGACTTTCTCTCCCGTAGCGAAGCTTAAGTCCGTCCGAATCATGTTAGCAATTGCTGCATACTATGATTATGAGATATGGCAGATGGACGTCAAAACAGCATTCCTTAACGGTTATCTTAAGGAAGAGCTGTATATGATGCAGCCGGAAGGTTTTGTCGACCCTAAGAATGCTAACAAGGTATGCAAGCTCCAGCGATCCATTTATGGGCTGGTGCAAGCATCTCGAGTTGGAACATTCGCTTTGATGAGATGATCAAAGCATTTGGTTTATGCACTTATGGAGAAGCTGCGTTTACAAAGAAAGTGAGTGGGAGCTCAGAGCATTTCTCATATTATATGTAGATGACATACTTTTGATGGGAAATGATATAGAACTCTTGGACAACATTAAGGCCTACTTGAATAAAAGTTTTTCAATGAAGGACCTTGGAGAAGCTGCTTATATATTAGGCATCATGATCTATAGAGATAGATCGAGACGCCTCATAGGTCTTTCACAAAGCACATACCTTGATAAGATTTTGAAGAAGTTCAAAATGGATCAGTCCAAGAAAGGGTTCTTGCTCAGTCTTGCAAGGTGTGAGATTGAGCTCGGCTCAATGCCCAACCACGGCAAAAGATAAAGAAGAGATGAGCGTCATCCCTATGCCTCGCCCATAGGATCTATTATGTATGCCATGTTGTGTACGGACCTGATGTAAACCTTGCCGTAAGTTTGGTAGGAAGGTACCAAAGTAATCCCGCAAGGAACACCGGACAGCGGTCAAGAATATCCTGAAGTACCCGAAAAGGACAAAGGATATGTTTCTCGTTTATGGAGGTGACGAAGAGCTCGTCAGAAGGGTTACGCCGACGCTTAGCTTCGACACAAATCTGGATGACTCTAAGTCACAAACCGGATACATGTATATGTTGAATGGTGGAGCAGATGGCTGGTGCAGGCTGCAAGCAGAGCGCCGTGGCGGGATCTACATGTGAAGCGAAGTACATGGCAGCCTCGGAGGCAGCGCATGAAGCAATTTGGGTGAAGGAGTTCATCACCGACCTAGGAGTCATACCCAATGCGTCGGGCCGATCAAACTCTTCTGTGATAACACCGAGCTATTGCACTTGCCAAGGAGCCCAGGTTTCACAAGAAGACCAGGCACATCAAGTGTCGCTCAACTCCATCCATGAAAATGTTCAAGATGGAGACATAGAAATTTGCAAAGTGCATACGGATCTGAATGTCGCAGATCCATTGACTAAACCTCTTCCATGGGCAAAACATGATCAACACCGAACTCTAGGGGTGTTCGATTCATCACAATGTAACTACATTATTGACTCTAGTGCAAGTGGGAGACTGTTGGAAATATGCCCTAGAGGCAATAATAAAAGGATTATTATTATATTTCCTTGTTCGTGATAATTGTCTTTTATTCATGCTATAATTGTATTATCCGAAAATCGTAATACACGTGTGAATACATAGACCACAATATGTCCCTAGTGAGCCTCTAGTTGACTAGCTCGTTGATCAATAGATAGTCATGGTTTCGACTATGGACATTGGATGTCATTGATAACGGGATCACATCATTAGGAGAATGATGTGATGGACAAGACCCAATCCTAAGCATAGCACAAGATCGTGTAGTTCGCTTTTGCTAGAGCTTTTCCAATGTCAAGTATCTCTTCCTTAGACCATGAGATCGTAACTCCCGGATACCGTAGGAGTGCTTTGGGTGTACCAAACGTCACAACGCGTATCGGGTGACTATAAAGGTACACTACGGTATCTCCGAAAGTGTCTGCTGGGTTGACACGGATCGAGATCGGATTTGTCACTCCGTATTACGGAGAGGTATCACTGGGCCCACTCGGTAGTGCATCATCATAATGAGCTCAAAGTGACCAAGTGTGCGGTCACGGATCATGCATTACGGCGAGTAAAGTGACTTGCCGTAACGAGATTGAACGAGGTATTGGGATACCGACGATCGAATCTCGGGCAAGTAACATACCGATTGACAAAGGGAATTGTATACGGGTTGTTTGAATCCTCGACATCGTGGTTCATCCGATGAGATCATCGAGGAGCATGTGGGAGCCAACATGGGTATCCAGATCCGCTGTTGGTTATTGCCCGAGAGTCGTCTCGGTCATGTCTCGTGTCTCCGAACCCGTAGGGTCTACACACTTAAGGTTCGGTGACGCTAGGGTTGTATGAATATGAGTATGCAGTAAACGAATGTTGTTCGAGTCCGGATGAGATCCCTGACGTCACGAGGAGTTCCGTAATGGTCCGGAGGTAAAGAATTATATATAGGAAGTGTTGTTTCGGCCATCGGGAAAGTTTCGGGATCACCCGGTATTGTACCGGGACTATCGGAAGGGTCCCGGGAGTCCACCAGGTGGGGCCACCCATCCCGGAGGGCCCCATGGGCTGAAGTAGGGAGGGGAACCAGCCCATAGTGGGCTGGTGCTCCCCCTTGGCCCACCCCCCGCGCCTAGGGTTGAAACCCTAGGGTGGGGG
>JAHIAM010004015.1:0-20438 GCA_021605205.1 Aegilops longissima | reverse complement strand
AAGCGTTATAACAACGCTGTTGATGTAGTCGACGCCTTCACGATCCGACCGATCCAAGTACCGAACGTCACGGCACCTCCGTGTTCAAAGACATCGCTCAGCTCGATGACGATCCCGGGCTCCGATCCAAAGCAAAGGCCGGGATGAGTTCCATCAAGACGACGGCGCAGGACGATGATGATGCTCCACCGACGAGGGCTTCGCCTAAGCTCCGCGACGATATGACTTCATCGCGCAGGGCTTCGCTTAAGCTCCGCGACGATATGACCGGGTGGAATATGGTGGAGGGGCACCGACACGGCTAAGGAACGATCCGTAGATCAACTTGTGTGTCATGGGGTGCCCCCTGCCCCGTGATATAAAGGAGCAAGGGGGTGCGGCCAGCCCAAGGGGCGCTGGAGGAGTCCTACTCCCACCGAGTAGGACTCCCCCTTCCTAGTTGGAATAGGATTGGGGGGGAAGAGGAAGGTGGCCTCCCCCTCCTTGTCCTATTCGACCAGAGGAGGGGGCGCGCCCTGCCCTGGCCGCCCTTTCCTCTTCTCCCTATGGCCCATCAAGGCCCATTGACTTCGGGGTTCCGTAACCCCGGTGTTCCAAGAATCTTCTGTTTTCATCCGAACCTTCCAAGTCCAAACATAGGCTTCCAATATATCAATCTTTATGTCTCGACCATTTCGAGACTCCTCGTCATGTCCGTGATCACATCCGGGACTCCAACAACCTTCGTACATCAATACTTATAAACTCATAATGAACATCGAAACATTAAGCGTGCGGACCCTACGGGTTCGAGAACTATGTAGACATGACCTAGAACCATTCTCGGTCAATAACCAATAGCGGAACACGGATGCCCATATTGGTTCCTACATATTCTCTGAAGATCTTTATCGGTCAAACCGCATAACGACATACGTTGTTCCCTTTGTCATCGGTATGTTACTTACCCGAGATTCGATCGTCGGTATCAATACCTAGTTCAATCTTGTTACCGTAAGTCTCTTTACTGTTCCGTAATACATCATCTATAACTAACTCATTAGTTGCAATGCTTGAGGCTTATGTGATATGTATTACAAGAGAAGGCCTGCAGAGATACCTCTCCGACAATCGGAGTGACAAAACCTAATCTCGAAATACGCCAACCCAACAAGTACCTTTGGAGACACTGTAGTACTCCTTTATAATCACCCGTTACATTGTGACGCTTTGGTAGTACCCAAAGTGTTCCTCCGTGGCGGAGTTGCATAATCTCATAGTTACAGGAACATGTATAGGTCATGAAGAAAGCAATAGCAATATACTAAACGATCAAGTGCTAAGCTAACGGAATGGGTCATGTCAATCACATCATTCTCCTAATGATGTGATCCCATTAATCAAATGACAACACATGTCTATGGTTAGAAACATAACCATCTTTGATCAATGAGCTAGTCTAGTAGAGGCATACTAGTGACTATCTGCTCATTCCATGTATTCACACATGTATTATGTTTCCGTTAATACAATTCTAGCATGAATAATAAACATTTATCATGATATAAGGAAATAAATAATAACTTTATTATTGCCTCTAGGGCATATTTCCTTCATGTGCATCATATCCAGAGTTCCTCCACCATATGTAGTTGTACCGTAGGGCCAAGACCGGTGCTCCCGACCCCAGGCTGTCACCGCAGGTGAAACAGAGGTTGCAGCAAGACGGCGATACGCCTTGAGGGTGGCCATCTTGTCGTCTTGAACAGGTGGACGAGTCACTTCAGGGGTGCGCCGCGTCGGCGCGCGACTATCCTGAGCGATCACAGTTGTAGGCGATGAGACCGGTGGCGGTGGTAGTGGCAAGGCCATCCGCGGCACCGACCGCAGCACAGGGGCCGATGAGTACCGACGGTCCTCGCGGCTTGTCCTCACGCCACAATGCGCCCAGCACCTCTTCCTGCAAGCATGCGAGATCGACGGCAGATCAAGCGCTTTTTGGCGATGCAAAACAACAAAGCAGCTCGAATTTCTTTCTCAGAGACTATCAATAAAATGTGTAATGAAATAAGATGGCTCCCAGGACTCGTGGTGTGCTATGAGATTGTGCATCGCTTGAGTGAATTGCTCAGCATACTCAAGAATAAAGCCTCCCCCGACTAAGCCTATTAAACTGCCTCAACAAATTTTGAAACTCTTCTCGACCAAATTGGGCGACACAAGATCCGCAAATGGCCCCCAATCTCGAAAATGCAAGTGTGCCTTTGCTCGATCAGAACCAAGACAGGCTCCATCGATGAAGTACATCGGGCACAACTAACCCAAGTATCCTGACTCAATGTGCACACACGAAAATAAGCTTCACACTTAAGCCGCCAATCTCTAGGCCCATCACCATCGAACAATGGAAAATCAAAATGAGGTGGTGGTGGAAACCGATGATACCCAAAACTCCTGTCTCCCATGAATGAACTCTCTCCGATGTGGAACTGAGAATCGAGCATACCTGCGACCGGAGGCGCCTTAGGGTTCGCTCTCCTGTGACATCCCCGTGATCTCAAGTCTCGCTGCGGTTGCCGCCACCGCTAACCAAAAGGTGGTCGCTGGTCGGGAAGGCGCGTCCCGCAACTTGTGGAAGCAGGGAAGGCAGGTCTGCGGTTGCTCAAGGAGGGAGGCAACCGCGAGGCGGACCGGGCTGCACCGATCCTTCTCCCTTGCCGGTGCCGGGTCTTGCGCCAGCTGGGGCGCCGAATCTCCTTGAGTTGCTGCCGCATTCGCCCACCTCGCGCTGCAGATCGCCCACCGATCGCTTCAATTGCCGGTTCTCCACCCTTGGAGTTCGAGAACCACCGGTGGATCTCGCTGATCTGAGCTGACATAGCGCCGATGGTCAGCGCCGATCCGCCAGAGCTTTGTTGGTTTCCTCCATGGTTGTTGCCTTGCTGTGGCGAAGTCCGGATAATGGAGGGAAATCGCCCGCCAAAGGTTTGGTGGTGGGTGGGAAAGGCTTCGATACCAAATGTTATGCTCTCGATCTAAGGTTCAGGATATTTCTTCGACATGCATCGAATTTTTGAAGGAAATATGCCCTAGAGGCAATAATAAAGTTATTATTTCCTTATATCATGATAAATGTTTATTATTCATGCTAGAATTGTATTAACCGGAAACATAATACATGTGTGAATACATAGACGAACAGATAGTCACTAGTATGCCTCTACTAGACTAGCTCATTGATCAAAGATGGTTATGTTTCCTAACCATAGACATGTGTTGTCATTTGATTAATGGGATCACATCATTAGGAGAATGATGTGATTGACATGACCCATTCCGTTAGCTTAGCACTTGATCGCTTAGTATATTGCTATTGCTTTCTTCATGACCTATACATGTTCCTCGTAACTATGAGATTATGCAACTCCTGCTTACCGGAGGAACACTTTGGTACTACCAAACGTCACAACGAATCGGGTGATTATAAAGGAGTACTACAGGTGTCTCCAAAGGTACTTGTTGGGTTGGCGATTTCGATATTAGGTTTTGTCACTCCGATTGTCGGAGAGGTATCTCTCGGCCTTCTCGGTAATACACATCACATAAGCCTTTCCAAGCATTGCAACTAATGAGTTAGTTGCGTAGATGATGTATTACGGAACGAGTAAAGAGACTTACCGGTAACAAGATTGAACTAGGTATTGATACCGACGATCGAATCTCGTAAGTAACATACCGATGACAAAGGGAACAAAGTATGTCGTTATGCGGTTTGACCGATAAAGATCTTCGTAGAATATGTAGGAACCAATATGGGCATCCAGGTTCCGCTATTGGTTATTGAAGGAAATATGCCCTAGAGGCAATAATAATGTTATTATTTATTTCCTTATATCATGATAAATGTTTATTATTCATGCTAGAATTGTATTAACCGGAAACATAATACATGTGTGAATACATAAACCTACAGAGTGTCACTAGTATGCCTCTACTTGACTAGCTCGTTAATCAAAGATGGTTATGTTTCCTAACCATGAACAAGGAGTTGTTATTTGATTAACGGGATCACATCATTGGTTGAATGATCTGATTGACATGACCCATTCCATTAGCATAGCACCTGATCGTATAGTTTGTTGCTAGTGCTTTTCTTCATGACTTATACATGTTCCTATGACTATGAGATTATGCAACTCCTGCTTGCCGAGGAACACTTTGGTGCTACCAAACGTCACAACGTAATCGGGTGATTATAAAGGTACATTACAGGTGTCTCCAAGGTACATGTTGGGTTGGCATATTTCGAGATTAGGATTTGTCACTCCGATTGTCGGAGAGGTATCTCTGGCCCTCTCGGTAATGCACATCACATAAGCCTTGCAAGCATTGCAACTAAATGTGTTAGTTGTGAGATGATGTATTACGGAACGAGAAAAGAGACTTGCCAAGAACGAGATTGAACTAGGTATTGATACCGACGATCGAATCTCGGCAAGTAACATACCGATGACAAAGGGAACAAAGTATGTTGTTATGCGGTTTGACCGATAAAGATCTTCAGAGAATATGTAGGAACCAATATGGGCATCCAGGTTCCGCTATTGGTTATTGACCAAGAATAGTTCTAGGTCATGTCTACATAGTTCTCGAACCCGTAGGGTCCGCACGCTTAAGGTTTCGGCGATGATGATATTATGAGTTTATGAGTTTTGATGTACCGAAGGAGTTCGAGTCCCGGATGAGATCGGGACATGACGAGGAGTCTCAAATGGTCGAGACGTAAAGATTGATATATTGGACGACTATATTCGGAGTTCGGAAAGGTTCCGAATGATTCGGATATTTTTGGGAGTACCGGAGAGTTACGGGAGAAGTAATGGGCCTTGATGGGCTTTAGTGGGAAGAGGAAAAAGGCTGCTGCGCCCCCCCTCCCCTCTAGTCCGAATTGGACTAGGGAAAGGGGCCGCCACCTTCCTACTCCTCCACTTCCTTCTCCTTCCTCCCCCTACATGGAAGGATTCCTAGTTGACTAGGAAAGGGGAATCCTACTCCCGTGGGAGTAGGACTCCCTTGGCGCCAAACATAGGGCCGGCCTCCTCCTCCCTTGCTCCTTTATATACGGGGCAGGGGGCACCCTAGGACACACAAGTTGATCTACGGATCTTGCCTTAGCTGTGTGCGGTGCCCTTCCACCATATTCCACTTCGGTCATATCGTCATGAGCTTAGGCGAAGCCTGCGCCGGTGGAGCATCAACATCGCCACCACGCCGTCAGGTCGACGGAACTCATCCCCGACACTTTGCTGGATCGGAGTTCGGGATCGCCATCGAGCTGAACGTGTGCAGAACTCGGAGGTGCCGACGCTCGGTGCTTGGATCGGTCGGATCGTGGAGACGCATTTACTACATCAACCGCGTTGTTATAACGCTCGCTTTCGGTCTCACGAGGGTACGTGGACGACACTCTCCTCTCGCTGCTATGCCATCACCATGGTCTTGTGTGATCGTGAGGAAAATTTTTGAAATTACTACGCCCCCAACAAAGGGTATCGAGCCTGGTTTTATGCGTTGATGTCATGTGCACGAGTAGAACACAAGTGAGTTGTGGACGATACAAGTCATACCGCCTACCAGATGTCATACTTTGGTTCAGCGGTATTGTGAGATGAAGCGCCCGACCGACATTACGCAGACGCTTACGCGAGACTGGTTTCACCGCCGAGCACTCGCTGCTTAAAGGTGACCGGCGGGTGTCTGCTCTCTCACTTTAGTTGAACTGAGTGTGGCTACGCCCGTCCTTGAGAAGGTTAAAACGGAGTCTATTTGACGAAGTATCGCTGTGGTTTTGATGCGAGGTAAGAACGGTTCTTGCTCAGCCCATAGCAGCCACGTAAAACTTGCAACAACAAAGTAGAGGACGCCTAACTTGTTTTTGCAGGGCATGTTGTGATGTGATATGGTCAAGACGTGATGCTATATTTTATTGTATGAGATGATCATGTTTTGTAACCGGTTATCGGCAATCGGCAGGAGCCATATGGTTGTCGCTTATTGTATGAAATGCAACGCCATGTAATTGCTTTACTTTATCACTAAGCAGTAGCGATAGTCGAGAAGCAATAGTTGGCGAGACGACAACGATGCTACGATGGAGATCAAGGTGTCGCTACCGGTGACGATGGTGATCATGACGGTGCTTTCGAGATGGAGATCACAAGCACAAGATGATGATGGCCATATCATATCACTTATATTGATTGCATGTGATGTTAATCCTTTATGCATCTTATTTTGCTTTGATTGACGGTAGCATTATAAGATGATCCCTTACTAAATTATCAAGAAGTGTTCTCCCGAGTATGCACCGCTATGAAAGTTCTTCGTGCCGAGACACCACGTGATGATCGGGTGTGATAGGCTCTACGCTCAAATACAACGGTGCAAAACAGTTGCACACGCAGAATACTCAGGTTATACTTGACGAGCTATGCATATAAGATATGACCTCGAACACGGAGACCGAAGGTCGAGCGTGAATCATATAGTAGATATGATCAACATATTGATGTTCACCATTGAAACTACTCCATCACACGTGATGATCGGTCATGGTGTAGTTGATATGGATCACGAATCACTTAGAGAATTGAGGATATTTTTCTAAGTGGGAGTTCTTAAGTAATATGATTAATTGAACTTTAATTTATCATGAACTTAGTCCCGGTAGTATTTTGCAAATTATGTTGTAGATCAATAGCTCGCGTTGTTGCTTCCCTATGTTTTTATATGTGTTCCTAGAGAAAATTGTATTGAAAGATGTTAGTAGCAATGATGCGGATTGGATCCGTGATCTGAGGTTTATCCTCATTGCTGCGCAGAAGAATTATGTCCTTAATGCACCGCTAGGTGACAGACCTATTGCAGGAGCAGATGCGCACGTTATGAACGCTTGGCTAGCTCAATATGATGACTACTTGATAGTTTAGTGCACCATGCTTAACGGCTTAGAATCGGGACTTCAAAGACGTTTTGAACGCCATGGACCATATGAGATGTTCCAGGAATTGAAGTTAATATTTCAAGCAAATACCCGAGTTGAGAGATATGAAGTCTCCAACAAGTTCTATAGCTAAAAGATGGAGGAGAATCGCTCAACTAGTGAGCATGTGCTCAGATTGTCTGAGTACTTCAATCGCTTGAATCAAGTGGGAGTTAATCTTCCAGATAAGATAGTGATTGACAGAATTCTTCTAGTCACCATCACTAAGTTACTAGAACTTCGTGATGAACTATAATATGCAAGGGATGACGAAAACAATTCCCAAGCTCTTCGCGATGCTAAAATCGGCGAAGGTAGAAATCAAGAAAACATCAAGTGTTGATGGTTGACAAGACCACTAGTCTCAAGAAAAGGGCAAAGGGAAGAAGGGGAACTTCAAGAAAACGGCAAGCAAGTTGTTGCTCGAGTGAAGAAGCCCAAGTCTAGACCTAAGCCCGAGACTAAGTGCTTTTGCTGCAATGGAACTGGTCATCGAAGCGGAACTACCCCAAGTATTTGGTGGATAAGAAGGATGGCAAAGTGAACAAAGGTATATTTGATATACAGATTATTGATGTGTATTTTACTAGTGTTCATAGCAACCCTCAGTATTTGATACTGGTTCAGTTGCTAAGAGTAGTAACTCAAACGGAGTTTCGAATGAACAGAAACTAGTTGAAGGGGAAGTGACGATGAGTGTTGGAAGTAGTTCCAAGATTGATATGATCATCATCTCACACTCCCTATACTTTCGGATTAGTGTGGAACCTAAATAAGTGTTATTTGGTGTTGAGCATAAATATGATTTGATCATGTTTATTGCAATACGGTTATTCATTTAAGTAAGAGAATAAATTGTTGTTCTGCTTACATGAATAAAACCTTATATGGTTACACACCCAATGAAAATGGTTCATTGGATCTCGATCATAGTGATACACATATTCATAATATTGAAACCAAAAGATGCAAAGTTAATAATGATAGTGCAACTTATTTGTGGCACTCGCCGCTTAGGTCATATTGGTGTAAAGCGCATGAAGAAAACTCCATGCCGATGGACTTTTGGAATCACTTGATTATGAATCATTTGATGCTTATGAACCGTGCCTTTTGGGCAAGATGACTAAAACTCCGCTTCTCCGAACAATGGAACAAGCTACCGACTTATTGGAAATAATACATACCGATGTATGCGATCCAATGAATGTTGATGCTCGTGGCAAGTATCGTTATTTTCTCGACCTTCACAAGATGATTTGAGTAGATATGGGTATATCTACTTGATGAAACATAAGTCTGAAATAGTTGAAAGGTTCAAAGAATTTCAGAGTGAAGTGGAAAATCATCGTAACAAGAAAATAAAGTTTCGCGATCTGATCGTGGAGATGAATATTTGAGTTACGAGTTTGGTCTTCAATGAAAACAATGTGGAATAGTTTCACAGCTCACGCCACATGGAACACCACAACATTATGGTGTGTCCGAACGTCAGAATCAGCACTTTATTTTGATATGGTGCGATCTATGATGTATCTTACCGATTTACCACTATCGCTTTGGGGTTATGCATTAAAGACAGCTGCATTCACGCTTAATAGGGCACCATCTAAATCTGCTGAGATGACACCGTATGAACTATGGTTTAGCAAAAACCTAAGTTGTCGCTTTCTTAAAGTTTGAGTTGTGATGCTTATGTGAAAAAGTTTTCACCTGATAAGCTCGAACCCAAATCGGAGAAATGCGTCTTCATAGAATACCCAAAGGCAACTATTGGGTACACCTTCTATCACAGATCCGAAGGCAAGTTTTTCGTTGCTAAGATGGATCCTTTCTAGAGAAGAAGTTTCTCTCGAAAGAAGTGAGTGGGAGGAAAGTAGAACTTGATGAGGTAATTGTACCTTCTCCCTTATTGGAAAGTAGTTCATCACGAAATCAGTTCCAGTGATTCCTACACCAATTAGTGAGGAAGTTAATGATGATGATCATGAAACTTCAGATCAAGTTGCTACCAAACCTCGTGAGGTCTTCCAGAGTAAGATCCGCACTGAGTGGTACGGTAATCCTATTCTAAAAGTCATGTTACTAGACCATGATGAACCTACGAACTATGAGGAAGCGATGATGAGCCCAGATTCCGCGAAATGGTTTGAGACCATGAAATCTGAGATGGGATCCATGTATGAGAACAAAGTATGGACTTTGGTTGACTTGCCGATGATCGGCAAGCCATTGAGAATAAATGGATCTTCAAGAGGAAGACGGACACCGATAGTAGTGTTACTATCTACAAAGCTCGACTTGTCGCAAAAGGTTTTGACAAGTTCAAAGTGTTGACTACAATGAGATTTTCTCAATTGTAGCGATGCTTAAGTCTGTCTCAATCATGTTAGCAATTGCCACATTTTATGAAATCGGCAAATGGATGTCAAAACTACATTCTTTAATGGATTTATTAAAGAAGAGTTGTATATGATGCAACCGAAGGTTTTGTCAATCCTAAAGGAGCTAACAAAATGTGCAAGCTCCAATGATCCATCTATGGACTGGTGCAAGCATCTCGAGTTGGAATAAACGCTTGATAGTGTGATCAAAGCATATGGTTTTATACAGACTTTTGGAGAAGCCTGTATTTACAAGAAAGTGAGTGGGAGCACTACAACATTTCGATAAGTATATGTGAATGACATATTGTTGATCGAAATAATGTAGAATTATTCTCGCAAAGCATAAAGGAGTGTTTGAAAGGAGTTTTTCAAAGAAAGACCTCGTGAAGTTGCTATATATTGAGCATCAAGATCTATAGAGATAGATCAAGACGCTTGATAAAGTTTTTCAATGAATACATATCTTGACAAGATTTTGAAGTAGTTCAAAATGGAACAGTCAAAGAAAGAGTTCTTGCCTGTGTTACAAGGTGTGAGATTGAGTAAGACTCAAAACCCGACCACGGCAGAAGATAGAAAGAGAATGAAAGTCATTCCCTATGCATCAGCCATAGGTTCTATAAAGTATGTCATGTTGTGTACCAGATCTATTGCATACCCTACCACTAAGATTGGCAAGGAGTGCAATAGAGATCTAGGAGTAGATCAATGGACAGCGGTCAAAATTATCCTTAGTAGAATAAGGATATGTTTCTCGATTATGGAAGTGAAAAAGGTTCGTCGTAAAAGGTTACGCCGATGCAAGTTTTAACACTAATCTAGATGACTCGAGTCTCAATCTAGATACATATTGAAAGTGGGAGCAATTAGCTAGAGTAGCTCCGCAAGAGCATTGTAGACATAGAAATTTGTAAATACTTACGGCTCTGAATGTGATGCACCGCTGACTAAAATTATCTCACAAGCAAAACATGATCACACCTTAGTACTCTTTGGGTGTTAATCACATAGCGATGTGAACTAGATTACTGACTCTAGTAAACCCTTTGGGTGTTGGTCACATGTCGATGTGAACTATGGGTGTTAACCACATATAGATGTGAACTATTGATGTTAAATCACATGGCGATGTGAACTAGATTATTGACTCTAGTGCAAGTGGGAGACTCAAGGAAATATGCCCTAGAGGCAATAATAATGTTATTATTTATTTCCTTATATCATGATAAATGTTTATTATTCATGCTAGAATTGTATTAACCGAAACATAATACATGTGTGAATACATAAACCTACAGAGTGTCACTAGTATGCCTCTACTTGACTAGCTCGTTAATCAAAGATGGTTATGTTTCCTAACCATGAACAAGGAGTTGTTATTTGATTAACGGGATCACATCATTGGTTGAATGATCTGATTGACATGACCCATTCCATTAGCATAGCACCTGATCGTATAGTTTGTTGCTAGTGCTTTTCTTCATGACTTATACATGTTCCTATGACTATGAGATTATGCAACTCCGCTTGCCGAGGAACACTTTGGGTGCTACCAAACGTCACAACGAATCGGGTGATTATAAAGGTACATTACAGGTGTCTCCAAAGGTACATGTTGGGTTGGCATATTTCGAGATTAGGATTTGTCACTCCGATTGTCGGAGAGGTATCTCTGGGCCCTCTCGGTAATGCACATCACATAAGCCTTGCAAGCATTGCAACTAAATGTGTTAGTTGTGAGATGATGTATTACGGAACGAGAAAAGAGACTTGCCAAGAATTTAGATTGAACTAGGTATTGATACCGACGATCGAATCTCGGCAAGTAACATACCGATGACAAAGGGAACAAAGTATGTTGTTATGCGGTTTGACCGATAAAGATCTTCAGAGAATATGTAGGAACCAATATGGGCATCCAGGTTCCGCTATTGGTTATTGACCAAGAATAGTTCTAGGTCATGTCTACATAGTTCTCGAACCCGTAGGGTCCGCACGCAACAGGTTTCATGATGGTGATATTATGAGTTTATGAGTTTTGATGTACCGAAGGAGTTCGAGTCCCGGATGAGATCGGGGACATGACGAGGAGTCTCAAATGGTCGAGACGAAAGATTGATATATTGACGACTATATTCGAGTTCGGAAAGGTTCCAATGATTCGGATATTTTTGGGAGTACCGGAGAGTTACGGAGAAGTAATGGGCCTTGATGGGCTTTAGTGGGAAGAGGAAAAGGCTGCTGCGCCCCTCCCTCTAGTCCGAATTGACTAGGGAAAGGGGCCGCCACCTTCCTACTCCTCCACTTCCTTCTCCCTTCCTCCCCTACATGGAAGGATTCCTAGTTGGACTAGGAAGGGGAATCCTACTCCCGGGAGTAGGACTCCCTTGGCGCGCCAAACATAGGGCCGCCTCCTCCTCCCTTGCTCCTTTATATACGGGGCAGGGGGCACCCTAGGACACACAAGTTGATCTACGGATCTTGCCTTAGCCGTGTGCGGTGCCCTTCCACCATATTCCACTTCGTCATATCGTCATGAGCTTAGGCGAAGCCTCCGCGTCGGTGGAGCATCAACATCGCCACCACGCCGTCGTGTCTTGACGGAACTCATCCCGACACTTTGCTGGATCGGAGTTCGGGATCGCCATCGAGCTGAACGTGTGCAGAACTCGGAGGTGCCGTGACGCTCGGTGCTTGGATCGGTCGGATCGTGGAGACGCACGACTACATCAACCGCGTTGTTATAACGCCTCGCTTTCGGTCTCACGAGGGTACGTGGACGGACACTCTCCCCTCTCGTTGCTATGCCATCACCATGGTCTTGTGTGATCGTAGGAAAATTTTTGAAATTACTACGTTCCCCAACAGTTATTGACCGAGAATGGTTCTAGGTCATGTCTACATAGTTCTCGAACCCGTAGGGTCCGCACGCTTAACGTTTCGATGACAGTTCATTATGAGTTTATAAGTATTGATGTACCGAAGGTTGTTAGGAGTCTCGGATGTGATCACGGACATGACGAGGAGTCTCGAAATGGTCGAGACATAAAGATTGATATATTGGAAGCCTATGTTTGACTTCGAAAGGTTCCGGATGAAAACAGAAGTTATTCGAACACCGGGGTTACTGAACCCCGGGGGTCAATGGGCCTTGATGGGCCATAGGGAGAAGAGGAAAGGGCCGCCAGGGCAGGCAGCGCCACCCTCCCTCTAGTCCGAATAGGACAGGAGAGGGGGCGGCGCCTTCCCTCTTCCCTCCCCAATCCTATTCCAACTAGGAAGGGGGAGTCCTACTCCCTGGGAGTAGGACTCCTCAGCGCCGCCTTTGGCTGGCCGCACCCCCTTGCTCCTTTATATACGGGGCAGGGGGCACCCCATGACACACAAGTTGATCTACGGATCGTTCCTTAGCTGCAGTGCGGTGCCCCTCCACCATATTCCACTTCGTCATATCGCCGTGGAGCTTAGGCGAAGCCCTGTGCCGGTGAAGTCATATCGTCATGAGCTTAGGCGAAGCCCCGCGCCGGTGGAGCATCATCATCGCCACCACGCTGTCATGCGTCGACGAAACTCATCCCCGACGCTTTGCTGGATCGGAGCCCGGGATCGCCATCGAGCTGAACGTGTGCTGAACACGGAGGTGCCGTGACGCTCGGTACTTGGATCGGTCGGATCGTGAAGACGCACGACTACATCAACCGCGTTGTTATAACGCCTCGCCACGGTCTCACGAGGGTACGTGGACAAACACTCTCCCCTCTCTGCTATGCCATCACCATGGTCTTGCGGTACGTAGGAAATTTTTGAAATTACTACGCTCCCCAACAAAGGCATCCGAGCCTGGTTTTATGCATTGATGTCATATGCACGAGTAGAACACAAGTGAGTTGTGGGCGATATAAGTCATACCGCTTACCAGCATGTCATACTTTGGTCCAGCGGTATTGTGAGATGAAGCGCCCGGACCGACATTACGCCAGACGCTTACGCGAGACTGGTTTCACCGCTCGAGCACTAGTTGCTTAAAGGTGACCGGCGGTGTCTGCTCTCTCACTTTAGTTGAACTGAGTGTGGCTACGCCCGTCCCTTGCGAAGGTTAAAACAGCACCAACTTGACAAACTATCGCTGTGGTTTTGATGCGTAGGTAAGAACGGTTCTTGCTCAGCCCATAGCAGCCACGTAAAACTTGCAACAACAAAGTAGAGGACGCCTAACTTGTTTTTGCAGGGCATGTTGTGATGTGATGTGGTCAAGACGTGATGCTATATTTTATTGTATGAGATGATCATGTTTTGTAACCGAGTTATCGGCAATCGGCAGAGCCATATGGTTGTCGCTTATTGTATGAAATGCAACGCCATGTAATTGCTTTACTTTATCACTAAGCAAGAGCGATAGTCGAGAAGCAATAGTTGGCGAGACGACAACGATGCTATGATGGAGATCAAGGTGTCGCGCTGGTGACGATGGTGATCATGACGGTGCTTCGGCGATGGAGGTCACAAGCACAAGATGATGATGACCATATCATATCACTTATATTGATTGCATGTGATGTTTATCCTTTATGCATCTTATCTTGCTTTGATTGACGGTAGCATTATAAGATGATCTCTCACTAAAATTATCAAGAAGTGTTCTCCCTGAGTATTCACCGTTGCTAAAAGTTCAGAGTACCCGCACACCACGTGATGATCGGGTGTGATAAGTTCTACGTCCATCTACAACGGGTGCAAGCCAGTTTTGCACACGCAGAATACTCAGTTAAACTTGACGAGCCTAGCATATGCAGATATGGCCTCGAACACGGAGACCGAAAGGTCGAGCGTGAATCATATAGTAGATATGATCAACATAGTGATGTTCACCATTGAAAACTACTCCATCTCACGTGATGATCGGTTATGGTTTAGTTGATTTGGATCACGAATCACTTAGATGACTAGAGAGATATCTGTCTAAGTGGGAGTTTTTTAATATGATTAATTGAACTTAAATTTATCATGAACTTAGTACCGATAGTATTTTGCTTGTCTATGTTTACTGTAGATAGATGGCTCGTCTTGTTGTTCCGTTGAATTTTAATGCGTTCCTTGAGAAAGCAAAGTTGAAAGATGATGGTAGCAATTACACGGATCGGGTCCATAACTTGAGGATTATCCTCATTGCTGCACGTAAGAATTACGGTGCCAGGCCTGCTGCAGAGCAACGCCAGAGTTGTGAACGTCTCGCGAGCAAAGTCGATGACTACTCTATAGTTCAAGTGTGCCATGCTTTACGGCTTAGAACCGGTCTTCAACGACGTTTTGAACGCCATGGAGCATATGAGATGTTCCAAGAGTTGAAGTTAATATTTCAAGCAAATGCCCGGATTGAGAGATATGAAGTCTCCAATAAGTTCTATAGCTGCAAGATGGAGGAGAATAGTTCACAAGTGAGCACATACTCAAAATGTCCGGGTATAATAATCACTTAATTCAGCTGGGAGTTAATCTTCCGGATGATAGTGTCATTGATGAATTCTCCAATCACGCCACCAAGCTACAAGAGCTTCGTGATGAACTATAATATGCAAGGGATGACTAAGACAATTCCTGAGCTCTTCGCAATGCTAAAAGCCGCGGAAGTAGAAATCAAGAAAGAGCATCAAGTGTTGATGGTCAACAAGACCACTAGTTTCAAGAAAAAGGGCAAAGGAAAGAAGAAGGGAAACTTCAAAAAGAACAGCAAGAAAGTTGCTGCTCAAGAGAAGAAACCCAAGTCTGGACCTAAGCCTGAAACTGAGTGTTTTTACTACAAGAAGACTGGACACTGGAAGCGGAACTGCCCCAAGTATTTGGCGGATAAGAAGGATGGCAAGGTGAACAAAGGTATATGTGATATACATGTTATTGATGTGTACCTTACTAGAGCTCGTAGTAGCACTGGTATTTGATACTGGTTCTGTGCTAATATTTGCAACTCAAACAGGGACTACGGAATAGGCGAGCAATCGCAAAGGACGAGGTGACGATGCGCGGGGAAACGGTTCCAAATTCAATGTGATCGCGGTCGGCACGCTACCTCTACATCTACCTTCGGGATTAGTTTTAGACCTAAATAATTGTTATTTGGTGCCGCTGAGCATGAACATTATATCTGGATCTTGTTTGATGCGAGACGGTTATTCATTTAAATCGAGAATAATGGTTGTTCTATTTATATGAGTAATATCTTTATGGTCATGCACCCTTGAAGAATGGTCTATTCTTGTTGAATCTCGACAAAGAGTGATACACATATTCATAATGTCGAAGCCAAAAGATGCAGAGTTGATAATGATAGTGCAACTTATTTGTGGCACTCGCCGCTTAGGTCATATCGGTGTAAAACGATGAAGAAACTCCATACGATGGACTTTTGGAATCACTTGATTATGAATCACTTGGTACTTATGAACCGTGCCTCATGGGCAAGATGACTAAAACACCGCTTCTCCGTTGTATGGAGAGAGCAACAGACTTATTGGAAATCATACATACAGATGTATGTGGTCCGATGAATGTTGAAGCTCGTGGCGGATATCGTTATTTTCTCACCTTCACAGATGATTTAAGCAGATACGGGTATATCTACTTGATGAAGCATAAATCTGAAACATTTGAAAAGTTCAAAGAATTTCAGAGTGAAGTTGAAAATCATCGTAACAAGAAAATAAAGTTTCTACGATCTGATCGTGGAGGAGAATATTTGAGTTACGAGTTTGGTCTACATTTGAAGCAATGCGAATAGTTTCGCAACTCACGCCACCGGAACACCACAACAGAATGGTGTGTCCGAACGTCAGAATCGTATTTTACTAGATATGGTGCGATCTATGATGTCTATTTCCGATTTACCGCTATCGCTTTGGGGTTATGCTTTAGAGACGGCCGCATTCACGCTAAATAGGACACCGTCAAAATCCGTTGAGACGACACCTTATGAACTATGGTTTAGCAAGAAACCAAAGTTGTCGCTTTCTGAAAGTTTGGGGTTGCGATGCTTATGTGAAAAAACTTCAACCCGATAAGCTTGAACCCAAATCGGAAAATGTGTCTTCATAGGATACCCAAAGGAGACAATTGGGTATACCTTCTATCACAGATCCAAGGCAAGACATTCGTTGTTAAGAATGGATCCTTTCTAGAGAAGGAGTTTCTCTCGAAAGAAGTGAGTGGGAGGAAAGTGGAACTTGATGAGGTAATAGTACCAGCCCCTTATTGGAAAGTAGTTCATCACGTAAATCAGTTTCGTAACACCTACACCAGCTTAGCGAGGAAGATAATGATAATGATCATGAAACTTCAGATCAAGTTGTCACCGAACTCAGAGATCAACCAGAATAAAATCCGCACTGAGTGGTACGGTAATCCTATTCGGAAGTCATGCTACTAGATCATGGTGAACCTACGAACTATGAAGAAGCGATGGTGAGCCCAGATTCCACAAAATGGCTTGAAGCCATGAAATCTGAGATGGGATCCATGTATGAGAACAAAGTATGGATTTTGGTTGACTTGCCCGATGATCGGCAAGCCATTGAGAATAAATGGATCTTTAAGAAGAAGACTGACGCTGATGGTAATATAACTGTCTATAAAGCTCGACTTGTTGCGAAAGGTTTTCGACAAGTTCAAGGGGTTGACTACGATGAGACTTTCTCACCAGTAGCGATGCTTAAGTCTGTCCGAATCATGTTAGCAATTGCTGCATTTTATGATTATGAAATTTGGGAAATGGATGTAAAACTGCATTCTTGAATGGATTTCTAGAAGAAGAGTTGTATATGATGCAACCAGAAGGTTTTGTTGATCCAAAAGGTGCTAACAAAGTGTGCAAGCTCCAACGATCAATTTATGGTCCGTGCAAGCCTCTCGAGTTGGAATAAACGCTTTGATAGTGTGATCAAAGATATGGTTTTATATGACTTTTGGAGAAGCCTCAGATTTACAAGAAAGTGAGTGGGAGCTCAGAGCATTTCTAATATTATATGTGGACGACATATTGTTAATTGGAAATGATATAGAATTTCTGGATAGCATAAAAGGATACTTGAATAAAAGTTTTCAATGAAAGACCTCGGTGAAGCTGCTTACATATTGGGCATCAAGATCTATAGAGATAGATCAAGACGCTTAATTGACTTTCACAAAGCACATACCTTGATAAAGTTTTGAAGAAGTTCAAAATGGATCGAGCAAAGAAAGTTTTTTACCTGTATTACAAGGTGTAAGATTGAGTCGACTCAATGCCCGACCACAAGCAGAAGATAGAGAGAAAATGAAAGATGTTCCTATGCTTCAGCCATAGGCTCTATCATGTATGCAATGCTGTGTACCGACCTGACGATGCTTAGCAAGAAGCTTGGCAGAAGGTACCAAAGTAATCCAGAGTGGATCATCGACAGCGTCAAGAACATCCCGAAATACCAAGAGGACTAAGGATATGTTTCTCGATATGGAGGTGACAAAGAGCTAGTCGTAAATGGTTACGCCGATGTAAGCTTTGACACCGATCCGGACGATTCTAAATCGCAAACCGGATACGTGTTTTTATTAAACGGTGGAGCTGTCGGTTGGTGCAGTTCTAAACAAAGCGCCGTGGCGGGATCTACATGTGAAGCGGAGTACATAGCTGCTTCGAAGCAACAAATGAAGGAGTCTGGATGAAAGAGTTCATTTCCGATCTAGGTGTCATACCTAGTGCATCGGGACCAATGAAGATCTTCCGTGACAATATCGGTGCAATTGCCTTGGCAAAGGAATCCAGATTTCACAAGAGGACCAAGCATATCAAGAGACGCTTCAATTCCATTCGGGACCAAGTCCAAGTGGGAGACATAGAGATTTGCAAAATACATACGGATCTGAATGTTGCGACCGCTGACTAAGCCTCTTCCACGAGCAAAACATGATCAGCACCAAGACTCCATGGGTGTTAGAATCATCATCAGGTAATCTAGATTATTGACTCTAGTGCAAGTGGGAGACTGAAGGAAATATGCCCTAGAGGCAATAATAAAGTTATTATTTCCTTATATCATGATAAATTTTTATTATTCATGCTAGAATTGTATTAACCGGAAACATAATACATGTGTGAATACATAGACGAACAGATAGTCACTAGTATGCCTCTACTAGACTAGCTCATTGATCAAAGATGGTTATGTTTCCTAACCATAGACATGTGTTGTCATTTGATTAATGGGATCACATCATTAGGAGAATGATGTGATTGACATGACCCATTCCGTTAGCTTAGCACTTGATCGCTTAGTATATTGCTATTGCTTTCTTCATGACCTATACATGTTCCTCGTAACTATGAGATTATGCAACTCCGCTTACGGAGGAACACTTTGGTACTACCAAACGTCACAACGTAATCGGGTGATTATAAAGGAGTACTACAGGTGTCTCCAAAGGTACTTGTTGGGTTGGCGTATTTGAGATTAGGTTTTGTCACTCCGATTGCTCGGAGAGGTATCTCTGGGCCTTCTCGGTAATACACATCACATAAGCCTTGCAAGCATTGCAACTAATGAGTTAGTTGAGAGATGATGTATTACGAATCGAGTAAAGAGACTTACGGTAACAAGATTGAACTAGGTATTGATACCGACGATCGAATCTCGGGTAAGTAACATACCGATGACAAAGGGAACAACGATGTCGTTATGCGGTTTGACCGATAAAGATCTTCAGAGAATATGTAGGAACCAATATGGGCATCCAGTGTTCCGCTATTGGTTATTGACCGAAAATGGTTTTAGGTCATGTCTACATAGTTCTCGAACCCGTAGGGTCCGCACGCTAACGCTTCGATGACAGTTCATTATGAGTTTATAAGTATTGATGTACCGAAGGTTGTTCGGAGTCCCGGATGTGATCACGGACATGACGAGGAGTCTCGAAATGGTCGAGACATAAAGATTGATATATTGGAAGCCTATGTTTGGACTTCGGAAAGGTTCCGATGAAAACAGAAGTTATCGGAACACCGGGGTTACTGAACCCCGGGGGTCAATGGGCCTTGATGGGCCATAGGAGAAGAGGAAAGGGCCGGCCAGGGCAGGCCGCCCCCTCCCCTCTAGTCCTAATAGGACAGGAGAGGGGCGACGCCTTTCCCTCTTCCCTCCCCAATCCTATTCCAACTAGGAAGGGGGTCCTACTCCCGGTGGGAGTAGGACTCCTCAGCGCGCTTTTGGCTGGCCGCACTTCCCCCTGCTCCTTTATATACGGGGCAGGGGGCACCCCATGACACACAAGTTGATCTACGGATCGCCTTTGTCGTGTCGGTGCCCCTCCACCATATTCCACTTCGTCATATCGTCATGAGCTTAGGCGAAGCCCCGTGCCGGTGAAGTCATATCGTCGCGAGCTTAGGCGAAGCCCACGTCGGTGGAGCATCATCATCGCCACCACGTCATGCCGACGAAACTCATCCCCGACGCTTTCGGATCGGAGCCGTGGATCGCCATCGAGCTGAACGTGTGCTGAACACGGAGGTGCCGTGACGCTCGGTACTTAGATCGGTCGGATCGTGAAGACGCACGACTACATCAACCGCGTTGTTATAACGCCCGCCACGGTCTCACGAGGGTACATGGACAAACACTCTCCCCTCTCGTTGCTATGCCATCACCATGGTCTTGCGTGTACGTAGGAATTTTTTTGAAATTACTACGTTCCCCAACAATTTTAGGATACAAGCTCGGGTTCTAGGGTAGGAGAAAGGGGAATTGGGGGTAGGAGGAAGCCAGCCGCCGCCTGTGTCTTGTTCCAGCCTGCCTCCCTCTCCACGCTCGCAGGTACATATCCCTCTCGATCAGCCAGTGACCCAGCTATGGGTCGGGTACCGCTCACTCCCCTTGCGAGCCCGTGTCGGTCGGCCATGGGCCTCAATCTCCGTCTGGGCCTTGGTCGTAGAAGTAGCAGCGCCTGGTGTAGCTGAAGAAGTAGGAGGGGCCGTAACACATAACATGTTAGTGATGAAGTAGTTGGAC
>JAHIAM010004014.1:0-29790 GCA_021605205.1 Aegilops longissima | reverse complement strand
TTGTGGTTGCAAACGTTACTATTTTAACGGACTTTGTTATTCTTGATATTCCCGAGGATGATAGTATGTCTATTATTCTTGGAAGACCTTTCCTTAATACTGCAGGGCTGTTATTGATTGCAACAAAGGCAATGTCACTTTTCATGTTAATGGTAATGAGCATACGGTACACTTTCCGAGGAAACAACCTCAAGTTTATAGTATCAACTCTATTGGAAAAATTCCATCGATTATATTTGAGGTTTTGAATTTCCTCTCCCTACCGTCAAGAAGAAATATGATATACTTATTATTGGGGATGTCCATATCCCTGCTGAGGTAACATAGTGTTATTTCAAATTTCTCCGGTTCCATGTTAATCGGAATGAGTTTGACCTTGATCAACCTTGTTAGTGGATTCTTTTGATGAGCATGAGATGGATGAAACTAGAAGCACAACCTTCTGTACCTCTTTATATTTTCTGTTATTTAGTAGAAATAAAGTAAAATAGTATTTTTCTCGTCTGCTCTCGATTTATCCTTGCAATATAAAAATATCCCAAAATAAAAGTCCTTAGAATGCCATGCCAATTTAATATGATTTTTAGGAATATTTGAGGATTTTTAGTGCAAAATTACATGGGGAGCTGCCACTGCCACGAGGGTGGAGGGCGCCCACCCCCGGGCGCGCCTCTGCCTCGTGGGCCCACGGTGGCCCTCCTCCACTTATCCTGCACCCATCTTCTTCCTCCGCTCACACAAACCCGAAAAACCAACTCAAGCACGAGTTCCACCACTTTTGCTGTGATTTTCGATCTCCTTGCTCAAAGCACCTCTCGCAAAACTGCTTGGGGAGATTGTTCCTTTGTATGTGACTCCTCCATTGGTCCAATTAGTTTTTGTTCTAGTGCTTTATTCTTTGCAAATTTGTGCTACATAAGTGACCATGTTCTTGAGCTTGCATGTCAAATTTATATGGTTCCAAGTAGTTCTAATGCTTGATATAGGCTCTAGGCACTTGTAGGAGAAGTTGCTATCAATTTTATTGAAGTTGGTTCACTTTTGTTTGAAGTTACTAAAATTTCAGATTATTTCAGAAATAATGAAGAGACTTTGAGGGGCCTGCCGAGCCAAGCTCAAGGAAAAACAAAAGGAAGAAGAGCAGAAGCCCAAATTTAATTTGCCTCAGATCATGGAGGTCCGGCCGTGTGAATGGCCTTCCGATGACTTCTTGAAGAGAGCCGGATTTATGAGGATTTCTATTTATTGATTGAGAATGTTGGCCTCACCGACTTCCTCCGCACCAACGCCATCAAGATTCTTACTCACAAATACTTTTGTGCAGAACTTCTACTTTTTCCCTAAGAAATCACCTCCAACAAAGAGAGTTTCATTTATATGACGTTGTTAAGGAGATGCCATTAGCTGAATTTTGCGAGGTTTGCAAAATACCCTTTGAGGGCACCTTAGATGAACCACACCGTAATGAAGTAGAAGCTTTTATTAACACTATCACGTGGGAGAAACCAGAAGGTTTCATGCAAGAATTACTAGCATACATTTTCCTGTTTTACGCTATTTTGCCTTATTTGCTAGTCGTTGCTTGATTGGTCGCGAACTGTGGAAACCTTAGTGTTCCTGATATTATCATTTTGTTCCATGGTTTATACCGCAATAACTCTGTTAGTATGGGTGGAATTGTTGCTAGACGTTAAGTCTCGAACTGCATTAAGGGCCCCATCTTTGGAGGCATTTATGCTTCACGCCTAGCTGAATATTTTTAAATACCTATTAGGCATGAGGAGAAAGAAGAAACATCGCTGCCCCATGCTTATTTAGATTATAAGAGTATGCTAGCATGAATTTCTTGTTAAGGGCAAGGAAGGGAGCTTAAATATAAATTGTACTTTGATAAACATCACCTCGAGACTATTACTTTGCCTGCTCCCTCTTTGTTTAACTTGTCTGCAGGTCCTCACATCGTCTGCATGGCCGCTCGCTTCATCGGAATCCTGCACCAGCCTCGGAGCCGAGCCACAAGATGAGCCTCCACGACAGTTTGTTTATTCTGGGATCCAGAGGTGGTTGCCACCAGCTGGCCATGAGTCCTCTTCATCACAAGATGATCCCAACTATTCTTCATCGCAGAGACCCCAGCTACACTTATGGGTATCCGCCAGCTATCCTCGGCATTAGACCAACTTAGGCCAAAAGCCTAAGCTTGGGGAGTACGATTTCCCACCGACATTACATTTATGTTCACACACACTCATTGCTAGATGTCGGTGCTCATACTCTTTCACCGTAATATCCATGCTAGTTTATTTTCTTTTTCCTGCTTTTTCTTGTGTGTTTAATAAACCTTAAGAAAAACCAAAAAATAGTAGTAGTTTATTTTTCCTTTGTAGTAGTAATTAAAAAGAAAACCCAAAAATATTTCCCTGCTCTTCTTTTGCTTGTTGGGAGCTTTCCTGTAAATAGTTTTTATTTTTTTCTTTCTTTGGGGTCAAGAGGAGAAGACCATGATTAAATTGTTGAAGTGGCTCTTATATGCATCATTGTTGATTTAACCAAGAGCCCATATTGCCTTGTCTTCTCCTGCTTATTGAATGCTCGCAGATTCCAGCTTAGTCCAATGCACGCACTCTTATTATTATTCACATCATTCGGTCGTGCAAGTGAAAGGCAATTATGATGATATATGATGGATCTGACCGAGATGGGAAAAGCTGGTATGAACTCAATTCTTTTGTTTTTGTAAATATGATGAGTTCATCGCTCTTGATTCAGCTTATTATGAATAAACATGTTTGCAATGACAATTAGAGATCATAGTTGCTTGTGCCATGCTTGATTAGCTATGAGTTATAATGGTTTACCTTGCATGCCAACATGCTATTAAAATGATTGTGATGTGGTATGATGGGGTGGTATCCTCCTTGAATGATTTAAGTGACTTGACTTGGCACATGTTCACGCATGTAGTTGAAACAAATCAACATAGCCTTCACGATATTTATGTTCATGGTGGATTATATCCTACTCATGCTTGTATTCAATGTTTATTAATTTTAATGCATGTTCATGACTGTTGTCGCCTCTAGTTGGTCGCCTCCGCCTTTTGCTAGCCTTCACTTGTACTAAGCGGAATACTTTGTGCATCCAATCCCTTAAACCCCAAAGTTATTCCATATGAGTCCACCATACCTTCCTATATGTATCTACCTGCTGCTCCAAGTAAATTTGTATGTGCCAAACTCTAAACCTTCAAATAAACATTCTGTTTTGCATGCTCGAATAGCTCATATATCAACTAGGGCTGCCTTATCTTCCGTGTTAGGCGGGTTATTCTCAAGAGGAGTGGACTCCGCCTCCTCACTCACGAGAAAATGGCTGGTCACCGGATGCCCAGTCCCATGCTTTATGCAAACTAAATCAAAATAATTGCAAACAAAACTCCCCCGGGACCCGTTGAATGTTGGAGGCACTCGTTGTTTCGAGCAAGCCATGGATTGATGCTTGTGGAGGAGGGGAGTATAAACTTTACCATTCTGTTTGGGAACCGCCTATAATTTGTTTAGCATGGAAGATATCGCCATCTCTTAGTTGTTATGTTGACAATGAAAGTATGCGCCTCAAAATATAATTTATCTCTATTTCAAAACCGAGCTTTCGCACCTCTACAAATCCTCGCTTCCTCCTCGCTAGGGGCCTATCTATTTACTTTTATGTTGAGTCATCACCTCTTATTAAAAGCACTAGCTGGAGAGCACAGCTGTCATTTGCATTCATTATTGTTAATTTATATCGGGTATGACTATGATTGGATCTCTTTACCATGAATTACAATGTCTAGTCAGTCCTTGATCTTTGAAGGTGCTCTCATTTATGTTTTATGTCTCGTAAAGGGCTAGCGAGATACCATCTTGTTATATCATATTATGATTATTTTGAGAAAGTGTTGTCATCCGAGATTTATTATTATGGCTTGCTAGCTGATTATGTTATTGATATGAGTAAACATGAGACCTGAGAATTATTGCAAATGTGGTTAGTTATGATCTTTGTTGAAAACCTGAATGCTGGCTTGACATAGTTACAACAACAAGAGCAAACAGAGTTTGTAAAAGTTTTTCTTTTTCTTCAGTTTGTCAACTGAATTGCTTGAGGACAAGCAAGGGTTTAAGCTTGGGGAGTTGATACGCTCCGTAGTATCTACTTTTCCAAACACTTTTGCCCTTGTTTTGGACTCTAACTTGTATGATTTGAATGGAACTAACCTGATCGACGCTGTTTTCAGAGAATTGCCATGATGTTGTTTTATGTGCAGAAAACAAAAGTTTCGGAATGACCTGAAACTCCACGGAATATCTTAGAATAAATAATAAAAATCCTCGCCAAAGATGAAGACCAGGGGCCCACACCTGTCCACGAGGGTGGGGGCACCCCCTCTCCGGGCGCGCCTCACCTCGGGCCCCTCGAGACCTCCAACGCCAACTCCAACTCTATATATTGGCTTTCAGGAGAAAAATCAGAGAGAAGAAATCATCGCTTTTATGATACGGAGCCGCCACCAAGCCCTAATCTCTCTGGAGGGCTGATCTCGAGTCCGCTCGGGCCCGAGAGGGGGATTCGCCATCATCATCATCAACCATCCTCCATCACCAATTTCATGATGCTCACCGCCGCGTGAGTAATTCCATCGTAGGCTTGCTGGACGGTGATGGGTTGGATGAGATTTATCATGTAATCGAGTTAGTTTTGTTAGGTTTGATCCCTAGTATCCACTATGTTCGAGATTGATGTTGCTATGACTTTGCTATGCTTAATGCTTGTCACTAGGGCCCGAGTGCCATGAATTCAGATCTGAACCTATTATGTTTTCATGAATATATGTGAGTTCTTGATCCTATCTTGCAAGTCTATAGTCACCTATTATGTGTTATGATCCGCAACTCAAGTGACAATAATCGGATACTTCTGTGATGACCATAGTTTGAGGAGTTCATGTATTCACTATGTGCTAATGCTTTGTTCCGGTTCTCTATTAAAAGGAGGCCTTAATATCCCTTAGTTTCCATTAGGACCCCGCTGCCACGGAGGGTAGGACAAAAGATGTCATGCAAGTTCTTTTCCATAAGCACGTATGACTATATTCGGAATACATGCCTACATTACATTGATGAATTGGAGCTAGTTCTGTGTCACCCTATGTTATGATCGTTACATGACGAACCGCATCCGCATAATTATCCATCACTAATCCGTGCCTACGAGCTTCCATATATACTGGTTCTCGCTATTTACTTTTCTGTTGCTATCTGTATAATCACTACAAAAATACCAAAAACATTACTTTTGTTGTCTTTACTTTTGTTACCGCTACCACCACTATCATATTACTTTGCTACTAAACACTTTGCTGCAGATACTAAGTTTCCAGTGTGGTTGAATTGACAACTCAGCTGCTAATACTTGAGAATATTCTTTGGCTCCCTTGTGTCAAATCAATAAATTTGGGTTGAATACTCTACCCTCGAAAACTGTTATGCATCCCCTATACTTGTGGGTTATCGTGGGACACGATGTTTACCTGTGTTCGGCCCCTCTCGATGGAGGTAATAATTTACTTCCTGCTTGATTGATCTTGATGATATGAGTATTACAAGAGTTGATCTACCACGAGATCGAGAGGCTAAACCCCAGAAGCTAGCCTATGGTATGATTGTTATTGTCCTACGGATTAAAACCCTCCGGTTTATATAGTCACCGGAGGGGGCTAGGGTTACACAGAGTCGGTTACAAGGGAGGAGATCTACATATCCAGATTGCTGCTTGCCTTCCACACTCAAGGAGAGTCCCATCCGGACACGGACAAAGTCTTCAATCTTGTATCTTCATAGTCCAATAGTCCGCCAGAGGATATAGTCCGTCAGTCCGAGGACCCCTAATCCAGACACCTCAACTCGGTGTTTTACCATGGTGAAAACCAAAGATTCCCGCCTCAGCTGGCTCCCTCCGCCTCCCCAGATTGCATTGGCTTTCAGCCGCTTCGCTTCTGCATCACCAACGCCAGGCGCCGAGAAGCAAGAGGGACTTCGGTGGTGTTTAGGCGCCTCTACATGGGCATGTCCATGTCACAAGCGCAACATGACCGCTGGATCAAACTCTCAGACGTGCAGTTCAGTCACCAGTAGCACAAAGTGTGTGGGTGTGTTTGGTTGCACTCTCATCTCAATATAGTGTGTAAGTCACCCATTTAAAACTGAAATAATCCTAAAACACTTAGGCATGGTACGTTAACCCCTCGCCGCTTTTTGTTTGTGACATATCTACCAATAAGAGACATGGGCCGTGCATGCTTTCAATGACTTGAGACTAATAAACATGACATGCAATGGTTAGTTCATTGCATGCAATGCTATTAATTAGCAAAAAGACATTAAGTTTTCGTTTTCCTCTCCGCCTTTGGTCGCAAAGGCACATCGAAGATGACTTACACACCTAGACGGAGTAGTTGTTTCCTCTTCGTGTATTTGTGTTAACCTACTAGTGTGGACTCATGAACCCTTCATGCACTCTTCCAAACACCCAAAAGTGGGTCGAGAAGGAACTTTGCTCCCACCCCATGCACCCTTCATACACCCTGCCTAACACTATTCGTGCTTCATATGGTTCATGTTCCATGGAGTATCAGAGCACCGCATTCCTCCGTATACAGAGACCTAGTTCTGTTAACATTGATCTCACTGCTCATTCTCGACCGGACAATGAGAAAGCGTACTATGTTACTACATTACTGCTCATATAGTTGACATGCCTAGTAGTAGGAGCACCGTATGTTCGTTGTTGCCGTGTTTCACACTCCTCCATCGTGAAGAGTGGAAACGCTTTGTTGTAACTATTTTTTTCTTCGTAAAAACAGTGGACACGCCTACCGCGGCGGATCCTCCTCCAGCCATGCACTAAATTACTCACTTTTGCCGACGCAGGGTAGCTAGCAAGATCGGGTCCACCAGCCATCCACTAAATTACTCCCTAGTAGAGTGACGGTAGACTACCCCGATCGGCGCCCGCAGAAGAATGCCCAATGAGTCGTCAAATCACAAAACCCTCCTTTCCAAAGAAGAAGTTGGACTTTGACGGGCAACCATCATTTCACTCTTCTCTCTCAGCTTCCTCTCTACCCAACCTCGCTTCTCCCTCATCTTGTTCCTCATTTATTCAAGAAAACCCCGACCGCTTCTCGCCATTGTTCTTCTCTCCCAAAGAAGGAAAGGTGAGTGCATCAATGGTGTTGATTCTCGCCAAGGCCCGGTCTTGCAACCCCTAGACTGATCCTATAACTCCCTCTCTTTTATTCTTTTGGGTTTGTGATTATGGTTTCTTTTCTTTTATTTCTATTTGACAGTTTCTTGATGGACGTTGGAGCACCGATCAAGTGATGTCTATGGCTCTAGCCAAACCGCCGAGGCTCATGGTACGAAGAAGCGCAAGCACCCCGCCGAGACTACCGCAGACAAGCTCAAAGCCATTGCTCCCGTCCAAGGCCCCTCTCTCGATCCCTCATTACAAATCCAGGTAATATCTCTTCTTGACGATCTTTTCTCGATCTTGATCATGTTTTTCATCTAACACGCAGACTAGTACTAGTAGTACAACTTTCTCGGGTGATCTTGCATGTGATTTTTGTGTGCCAAATGACGGTTCTAAATTCTCTTTTGACCAAAACATGCGAGAGGTTGACACTGATTTCTTATAGATTACTTTCAACTATTTCCTCTCGTCCCAAATTTCTTGTCTTAGATTTGTCTCGATACGTATGTATCTAATACTAAATGTGACTTGATACATCCGTATCTAGACAAATCTAAGACAAGAATTTTGGGATGGAGGGAGTATTTTATGAACATCAATGCTACCTTTGAAGAGGGCATATTTGCCTCAAGAACTTGTGTTATGGATATTGCAAGTAATCCTCCGCTTCTCATGCCTTTGAAGACATGTTCTAGTGTCTTTCTTCACTATTTCAGTGTATATATGTAGTCATATATGGAGTATAATATCGAAAATCATCTTATATTTCTGAACGGAGGTAGTAATAAAATATGGTTTCTGTTTGTATTAGAACCAGGTCCGCGGTGGTGATGAAGTTCTCAAAGTCATGCCATGTGAACTGGAAGACCTGAGGATGATTTCTACTGCTAAACTATCCATCTGATGTGTCCTTGTCGCCATGTGTCCTGAACTAGTGTTTTCCTGTAGCATTGTTGTCAGGCGTGTTCTCGAGTCTGTACTTGACCATAATAATTTCCTGGTTGTGCCTTCGATTACGAAGGGTGTGGTTCTTGTAAAGCTTCCCAACAAATCTGATGCGGCCTGTCTTCATGATCATGTTTATGAGTGGAAAGCCCACTCTGTTAGGTTCTCCAAGGTTGACAAGATGGCGATGGTGCATGTAGACATCTCTCACAAAGTCCATGGCCTAGTCAGTTATACGGGGTTCATCCCATAGGTCGGTGGCAAGAATAGTCTGCAGAGTTTAATTAGTGCAACTTTGCTTGTCTGTAGTAAGTACTATTGTTCAGTACTTGTTTTGTGTTTGTGAACCCTTTATTGTTTATTAGTACTGCCGCTTTTGATGTGTGGTCAGCCCTGAGAATGGTCTATGTTAATGTCTGTCCACTCACTTCAGTCTGTATATTTTGAAGTATCCAGATCATCTTTTTTGTGAGGACGGTTTATCAATTATGGTTACTGAGGGAGTCCTGCATTAGGGGGTGTCCGGATGGTCGGACTATGACCTTTGGCCAGACTCCTGGACTATGAAGATACAAGATTGAAGACTTCATCCCGTGTCCGGATGGGACTTTCCTTGGCGTGGAAGGCAAGCTTACGATACGGATATGTAGATCTCTTCCATTGTAACCGACTCTATGTAACTCCTAACCTCTCCGGTGTCTATATAAACCGGAGGGTTTTAGTCCATAGGACTAACAACAATCATACCATAGGCTAGCTTCTAGGGTTTAGCCTCTCCGATCTCGTGGTAGATCTACTCTTGTACTACCCATATCATCAATATTAATCAAGCAGGAGTAGGGTTTTACCTCCATCAAGAGGGCCTCAACCTGGGTAAAACATCGTCCCTTGTCTCCTCGTTACCATCCGCCTAGACGCACAGCTCGGGACCCCTACCCGAGATCCACCGGTTTTGACACCGACATTGGTGCTTTCATTGAGAGTTCCTCTATGCCGTCACCTTTAGGCCCAATGGCTCCTCCGATCATCAACAATGATGCGTCCAGTGGTTAGACTTTTCTCCCGGACAGATCTTAGTATTCGCGGCTTTTGTAATCAAGGGCCAATTCACTTGGCCATCCGAGCAGATCGAAGCTACCGCCGCCGTCAGTCAGTTTGAAGTTTGAACTACACGCCAACGCCCGCGGAGACTTGATCTTCGACGGGTTGGAGCCACAACCAAGCGACGATCAAGACCGCTACGATGGGCATGATCAAGCTCGGCCACAACAAAGGCCCTGAGGTCGCAGAGAAGGTCCGCCCGACTTAGCTCGAGCCGATCAAGCGCCAATCGAGGACGGGTGGCTGGGCACCGGGGCTGCAATCTCCACGGCGATCGAGTCTAACACCATACATGTCCTTTGCGGCTCGTGACTCCAAGGTGCCGGATGATGAAGTCATGTACCGGGGTAGGGTCATAGACCTTCCCAAAGGTACCTCCACAAGGACACTCGCAAGAGAAGCAGCCTTCCAATGACCTGGTAGGTTTCACCGATGATTCAAAGACACTCGACCATGAAGACCCACTCGACCACCAGAGTCCAAGAGCCACTCGGTGCCCAAACGGTCTATAGTTAAATAGTATTTATGATCTTAATGGCATTTTATGTAATGCTACCAAGAACGCCTAGCTTTAACGCACCTTAAATCCTCTCTACTACGTAATGGCTGGGGTCCCCGCGACTCTATATAAGCCACCCCCTCCACAGTAGAAGGGTTCGCACTCGTAACACATACGATATAATCCAATGACCGCCTCCCAGTTCGAGACGAGGGCTATTACTTCCTCCGAGAAGGGCCTGAACTCAGAATCCCTTTATGCGATACAACTACTCCATAGCTAGGATCTTGCCTCCATACCTACTCCCCCATTCTACCGCCGACTTAGAACCACGACAGCTACGCCCACCGTAAGGGGCAGGTGTTCTAGCGATTTGTTGGAGAAGTTGGGATTCTTTCGATCTCCTACATCATGGTTTCGTGGAGTTCGGGTCGATGGCCGAGATCCGCCTCGGTGCGCCACGCTCGTCAGCCGACGACTCCGCTTGGCTTCAGGAGGCTCCACTCGACGCGGACGCCGCCTCGTCTGGGGCAACGCCTTTCAGACGTGGTGTCCGCTGGGCGCCCTCCTCAAGGCAACCGCCGACCCAAGATGGGTCGGCTCCGCGCCGCCTTCATCCTGGGCCTCCCACCGCGCAAGCTGCCCGGCCGGTCGAGGCTTCAACGGTGGGTGAGGCATGCAGTTTCCCGCCACCGCCACCCCCAAGTCGCGCGATCGAGCCCGACGAATCTCTCTACGGCCTGTTTGACTGTCGACCGGTTCAAAAGATCAAGTCCCAATGCGAGTAGCAAGTGATCAAGCGGCAGAGGTTCTGATGGTCGATGGACCACGAGTCCCCCGATTCACCCGCACTAACGGAGGTGACGGTGGAGGCAACTGAGCAAGCCCACGAAGAGTACTCGCCGAGCCCCTCACTTCGCCTCCGAGGGAGGAGCTTCACCGCCGAACATGGATGCAGTTCACACTCCTATCTTGGAGAAACCCCGAGGCTCGTGCCTTGGAGGATGCGCGCCATTAACCTGGCCGAGCGCACTCGATCGAGAATCTTCAATGAGTACTCGACGAGCGACGCGACTCAAGGGTTCCAAATCCACGACGCCAACTCTTTCAACCGCCAACTCAGGTATATCGAACTCCGATTCAGAATTTAGCAGCCGTCGTCCAGATAGCAGTAGTCAATTCAGCCTTCCCAAATGGAGGCGGGTAGAGGTTTGCAGAAATCGTGGATCTGCTCCGTGCTGTGGAGATCAAAACTCAGCTGTATCCCGGCAATGAACAGGGTTCATAGCCGATCCGCCGCATGCGATCCAGTCCAATGGCCCATAGTCCGAGATCGCCTCGAGGCGTGAGGAACGTGGGGGCCGCGGATGATCAATACAAGGGTCATGAAAGCAAAGATGAGCACCGATTCGATCGCAACGATCGATCGCGAAAGTGCCTACCTCCCCAAGGGGTGGATCATATGCTCCTCCACAAAGAGATTTATTGCACGCCAAGACAAGAAGTTGGGCTAAGAGTTCCAATGACCCCTGTGGAACCAGGCTTTGATGCGAGATCTATTATCGCTCAAGGTTTGGTCGACAGAATGTGAGCTCACCGAGACGGCCATGATAGAGATGTTCCTTCCAAAGAGCAGAGTTCATGTCTCGGGACCAGAGTGTTTCAGCAGAGCCATCGAGCTGCTGGTGATTCCTCCCAACTTCAGGTTGGCGATCGGAGTCAAGAAGTTCATCGTGAATCCAAGCCCCACACTTGGCTTGAAGATTACCGAGTGGCTGTTCAGATCGGGCGGTGGCAACGATGAAGTAGCCATGAAGCATTTGCTCTTATGTTGAGGGTTCAGCCAGTATGCGGCTGAATCAGTTAGCACCCAACATTATTTACACTTGGGAATTTCTTGCCCGAGTGTTTGTCAGGACATTTGAAGGAACTTGCAAACGACCAGCAGGATTGACAGAGTTGCAGACGTGTGTGCAAAAGTCGAGTGAAACTTTGAGAGATTATATCCAGAGGTGGATCACTTTGCACCACACACTTGAGAATGTATCTCATCACATCAGTAGTCTCAGGCTCTTCAAAGAAGGCGCCAAAACAGAGAGTTGATTTTGAAATTTGGTCGAACCGAGATATGACCCTGAGTCGGATGATGGAGATTGCCACCAAGTATGCAAATGGTGAAGAAGAGGATCGGCCCGAGTGGTAATATAAATCGCCGCCAATGAGGCCAAGGAGGAAATTCCAATGGAAGCGTAAGCTGCAAAGTCGAGCCAGCCGCCCCGGAGAGGCCTTTGGCCGTGGACCCTGTGAAAGTTCAAGGGAAACCCAAGGGTCCTTGGAACCCCAAGAAGGTAAAAGACCAGGATGGAAACGACGTGTTGATTTGCCATGTCATATTCATACAAAGAAAGATGAAGAAGGTAAACTCATTTACCCAAACATACCACTCGACAAAGTTGTCGGGTTTGATTCAGCAGCCCAAGGGAAACAACTCAAGGATAAGGATAAGGAAATGTATAAAGTTGAGGACAGAGATGACAAAGGATGGCGGATATCCCCTGTGTCAATTCCACCGATGATTTTTGGCCGACGCCGAAAGCAAAAGTCGATCAAGGTTATCAATCGGAAGTGAACTTGGCTGTCCTTGACTCCCAATTATCTGAATGGTCCTGCATCGCCATCACATTCGACTCACCGATCACCCGACGACATTGCCACCCCGGGAGGCAAGCATTGGTGGTCGCACCCAATTGTTGAGGGCACTCGACCGACCAAAGTCCTGATGGATGGTGGTAGTGGCTTGAACATATTGTACGCGAGACATTGAAAGGGATGGGCATTCCGATGTCCGCACTCAAGCATCAAAGAATATGAGTTTCACGGAGTCATTCCCGAAAGAAGGCTGAATCACTCGCCAAATTGCTCTTGATGTAGTTTTGGTGATTCAAGCATTTCGAAAGAAAAGTTGACCTTGAGGTCGTGGATTTCAGAGCGCTTATCACGCTATTCGGGAAGGCCAGCTTATGCACGTTTCATGGCCCGACTATGTTATGTGTATCTTAAATTGAAGATGCCTGGTCCCAAGGGCGTGATCACTGTCACGGGCAATCGTAAGAAAGCAGAAGAGTGCTTCCAGAGAGGCTCTAAGATCACCGATGCTCGGGCTGGGCGTGGTAGAGCTACAAGAGTATCGAAAACTGCAGATCCGAAAGTGATTTGTTGCAGCTAAGAAGTCAGCACGGAGTCAGATTTCACCGACTTGTGAGACGTAAACAGGTTCACATTCACCCGATCGATCCCAATGCTGCTCCGACCAACATCTCAACAACACTCGACTCAAAATAGGAAGAAGCGCCATCCAGCTTCCTCCGTGAGAATCGGGACATCTTTGCATGGAAGCCTCACGACATGCCGGTGTTCCTGTGGGCTGGCTGAGCATCGCCACGAGTCGACCCAAAATTCAAACCGTTAAAGAGTATCTTCGCGTCCGTCCGTAAGAGAAAGGCCATTGCGCAGGAGGTGGTCGGCTCTTAGCAGCAGAGTTCATCCGAGAGATCTACCACCCGAGTGGCTCACCAATGTCGCCATGGTCCCCAAGAAGGACAAGTTGTTGCGAATGTGCATCGATTTCAAGCATATCAATCAGGCCTGCCCGAAAGATCATTTCTCTTCCTCGCATCGACCAAATAGTCGACTCAATCTGGATGTGAGAGGTTGTCTTTTAGACGCCTATTCCGGTACCATCAGATCCGCTCAGATGGACCTGGCGAGATTGAAACAGCGCTCATGACTCCATTCGGTGCTTCGTTATGTCACCATACCATTCGTCTCAGAATGCCGGAGCCACATTCATGAGGATGATTCGTAGTGTTTGCTCACCAAATCAGTCGGAATGTGGAAGCGCATATGGATGATATAGTGGTCAAGTCACGAAGGGTTCCACCTATTGACTCGACCTTGCTGAAACATTTGCCAATCTCGTGGAGGTATGATATCAAGCTTAACCCATCAAAGTGTACATTTGGAGTTCCCGTGGAAAGTTGCTCGGTTTTCTCATTTCGAGCGAGGAATCGATGCTAACCCGTAAAAGGTTGGCACCATACTCCAAATGAAGCGCCTCGTATGCAGTGCACGGCGTCCAAACTTATCGATGCTTGGCCGCTTAAGTCGATTCATCTCTCGCCGTGAAAAGCATTGCCTCTTTACCGATTGATGAAGAAGTCGATGTTCGAGGGACTCTAGAAGCTGATGCAGCGTTTGCAGAGCTCAAAGCTCGCTTCCACCCAGCCGGTGCTTGTTGCTCCAATCAGCAAAGAGCCTTTGCTGCTTTACATTGCAGCCACCGACAAGTCGCCGCACTGCATTTACGGTCGAGCGGAAGAAGGAAAAGCCTTCAAAGTTCAACACCCAGTTTATTATCTTTCAAGCATCGACCCCATCAAAGCAAAGATACCTCACTATCGTAAGCTTGTTTATGGGATCTATATGACCACGAAGAAGGTTGCTCATTATTTCTCCGATCATTCCATTACGCTTGTCACGACGCCTTTGTCGGAAATTCTTCATAACAGAGATGCAATCGTCGAGTGGCAAATGGGCGATTGAACTCCTTCCCTTGATATCAAATTCGAGGCAAAGAAAGCCATCAAGTCCCAAGCAATAGCAGATTTCTCACGAGTGGACTGAATGTAAGCTTCCGACTCAAGTTCACTCAAACACCGGACTATGTTTTTCGACGGTTCCAAGATGCCGAACGGTTCCGTGCAGGGTTGTATTGGTTTCCCGAGAGATAGGCTCAAGTATGTTCTCCAGATTCACTTTGATTCTTCCAACAACGGCAGAATATGAAGCACTCGTATGGGTTGCGATGGCCATTTCACTCGGCGTCCGTCATTTTATGGTCTACGCATTTACTCAGATCTGGTTGTTAATCAAGTGATGAAGGAGGATGTCGGCCCAGCTATGACAGGTTATTGTAATGCAAAGGAGAAAGTCGAGAAGAAATTCGAGGGGTTAGAGCTTCATCATATACCCCGACCGAAAAATCAAGTCATGGATGATTTGGCGAAGATAGGATCCAAAAGGGAAGCCATTCCCAGAATGTATTTTTGAGCACATTCATGCACCTTCAAAGCAGGAGGATCCTTTCACTAAGAAGCTCCGCAGCAAAAGAGTGCCAATGATCCGATCGTTGAGGTCCCAGCCGTGGTCGACCTAATTATGGAAGTGGTGATCATCACTCCCGATCGACAAAGGCAGACATCGTGATATATCCTAAGGAAAGAGCTCCCAGAGAATGAAGAAGAGGTTCGACAGATCGTCCGACGCATCCAAGGCCTTTACAAAGGATCAAGGGACAATTGTTCGTGAGAAAGCGTGATCGAGTCGGCCGTAAGTGTATCACGCCGTAAGAAGGTCGATAATTTGAGGATATCCACTGGGACCTGTGGTTATCATGCGCGCCTCTCGACCATTGTGGCTAAAGCATACCGAAAGCGGATTTTACCGTCGAAAGCAAATGAAATGGCAAAAGAAATAGTTGACAAGTGTGAAGGATGTCATTTATTCCAACATGTCGCACAAGCCCGCCTCACTTTGAACACCATTCCACCTGCCCCGCCCTTCGCTGTTTGGGGATTGGACATGATTGGACCGTTGAGAATCGCGGCGTGTTCACTCATTTGCTAGTAGCAATGACAAGTTCACCAAGTGGATCGGGCTGCCCATCAAGAACCTCGATGCATGCACCGCTATCGCTTCATCGAGAGTTGATATTCAGATATGGAGTTCCGTGATAGCATCATCACCGATAATGGGTCAAACTTCGATAATGACAAGTTCAAAGCCTTCGCGCCTCAAGGCACGCGGGTCGACTATGCTTCAAAGGGCTCATTCTCACCGAATGGACAAGCAGAGCAGCAAATGGCCTCATTCTCAAAGGGCTGAAACCACGGGTGATGCGTGATCTCAAGCACGCAGCAGAGCTTGGGTCATTTAACTTCCATCGCCTTCGGGATTGAGGACCACCCTAATCGGTCGATCGGGAGAACTCCATTCTTCCGGTCTATGGAGTCAAGCAGCTTCGCGAGTGACCTGCTTCACAATACACCTCGAATCGAGCTATACTCAAGAAGAAGCGAACAAGCCCGCAAGATGCAATGACCTCTTGGAAGAGAGAGAGAAATGGCCCTAATCCGCCGACTATCTATCAACAAGACTTGCATCGTTCCATGCCGTAAATATGAAGAGTCGAGCCTTCCAAGAGGGAGACTTAGTCCTCCGAGTGGATCAACAGAAACCACACAAGCTCGCCTCACTTGGGAAGGTCCTTCATCGCCACAAGAGTCCTCCACAACGGAGCATATCATCTCTACAACGTTGATCGCCAGATCGACGAGCCTCGAACTTGGAACGCGGAGCTGGTCCGCCTTTTACACTTAAACTCACTCGTTGAGATGTAATAAAAGTACTTTTGTAGTTTGTTTACCTAAGACAAGAATGTTATAATTTTCCCAGTGATTGTTATTGCTTTTGTTGAAATTTCCCCAATGGTGGCTTAGGCGAATCCGATTCACTAAGTTTGTAAAAATCCTTCCGAGTGCGAGCCGCCTCTCACTGGGGCTTAGCTGCGAATCCGCTCGCCTAAGTATTCAAAAATCCTACCGAGTGGCAGCCAGCCTCCCACTCAGAGGCTTAGCTGCAGCAAGTACTCGCCTAAGTATTCAAAATCCCACCGAGTGGAGAGCAAACCTCCCACTGGGGCTTAGCCGCAGCCTGCTCGCCAAGTAATAGAAATCCCACCGAGTGGTGAGCAAACCTCCCACTGGGGCTTAGCTGCAGCCTGCTCGCCTAAGTAATAGAATCCCACCGAGTGGTGAGCAACCTCCCACTGGGGCTTAGCTGCAGCCCAGCCGCCTAAGTAATAGAAATCCCACCGAGTGGAGAGCAAACCTCCCACTGGAGGCTTAGCTGCAGCCCAATGCTCGCCTAAGTAATAAAAATCCTACCGAGTGGAGAGCAAACCTCCCACTTGGAGGCTTAGCTGCAGCCTAGTGCTCGCCTAAGTAATAAAAATCCTACCGAGTGGAGAGCAAACCTCCCACTGAGGCTTAGCTGCAGCCCAGGCTCACCTAAGTAAGGAATTCATCCCAATCCGCAAGGACGACGAGGTGCAGGTCGATCATGTTACCTTCTCCTTCGAGCTTCGCCACAAGTACAACGTATGGTCCATCCTAATCCGCGAAGGACGACGAGGTGCAGGTCGATCGCTACCTCCTCCTTCGAGCTTCGCCACAAGTACAACGCAAGGTTCATCCCAATCCACAAGGACTATTAAGGTCACGCAATTGCTTCCATCTCTACCGCAGGATAGATGAAGCACAAGTCGATCGAATTTCAACGGAATATCTTCCAAATGAAGAATAAAGTTCTTCAAGGCAAACAAAGCATGTTAAAGGATAAATCAAGTTCGATAAACTTCCCACGGATCCAAAGGTGCTCAAAGCTACATGTTAAAGTTTATCGGTTATAAAACCACTCGCATTCCGAGGCAAATTTAAAGTGGACTTAGAAGTTTTTACCTCCCGCGGAGGACCTGAAGGTGCAACAAACTGGTCGAGGTCGATTCCACGGGCAATACGGGTAGCAGCAGCGATGAAAGTCTCCATGAAAGATCTCAAGTCGTGCTTCCCGGTATTAGCAACCTTGAGAGACACCAGCTTGTCCTCTTGGCGCTTCTTTGCAAAGGGACACGAACCGTAGATAGAGCAACATCAAGACCACACCGCGTAAGACTTTTTCAATCTTGCACCGACTTGGAATCTCATTCACCGAAGTCATCGTGGATTCAAGGTCATTCAAGAGTCTGCTCTCGCCAGAGAGTCGAGTCGATCCGCGACATCGCAACTTTCAACGAAAGCAAGATAATCCACCACGCTAGCAACGCAAGACTCCAATGGAGCACATTCATAGCAGCTTCGCCCTTCACAGAGAGTTGATGGGGTCCAAGCTGGTTTCCACTGACCGGTTTCTTCTTCAAAGTTTTGGCAGAATTCAAAACACAGCTCAGACTCAAAATAACGATCATGTGATGAGTCGGTGAGAGCAAGACACGGTAAAAGAGATTACCTTCAAGCATGAGAAACAGCTTCTTGGCGAGCCTCCAAGATAAATCTCCGTGTCTTTTCGCTTCCCCGCCAGCCATTAGCCTTGTCGACAGTAACAATCTTGTCGCTCTTCACCAACTAACTTCCTTGTTAGTCACACAAGAGCTGCTTTCAGCTTGGCATTTTCATCTTCAAGTTTGTCGATCGAGGCAAGCTTCTTCAGCAAGCTTTGTTTTCTCCAAAGCCGCTTTGGCCTCCGCAAGGTCAAGGTCTTTCTTCTTCAAAGTCTCTTCCAGCTTTATCTGCAAAGCAACAATAAGAACAGAGTTGAGTATGAACAGAAAACAAAGGCAGTCAAAAATTCTCACCAGCCATACCTTTTGCTTCATCCTTTGCCTTCGAAATTCTCCGAGCAAGCTTCAAATCGAGGTTGAGCTGGATCTGCTTGTTCTCTAATCTCAAGATAGCGAGCCACAAGCTCACAAGATTTCTACAAAGAGTCAACCAACGAAAGACATCAAAGACAGATCACTTCCGAGTGATTTAGGAAAATGGTAGATTTCTAAGACTACAAATGAATCAAAACATTCGACAAGAGTCTCGGGACTACACTCCATGGTGCACCTGCGTTCCCACCGGTTTACTAATTTGGTTCACCAACACCAAAAGAGGCAAAAAGGTTATGATTCTAAAACCATGGCTAATTGTCGCCGTCACGGTCAAGAACAGTTCTTAGACTATAGTCGATCAAGACGCAATGACCATAGTCTTGGGGATTACACCCAAAGGTGCACTTAGCGTGCCCCCACCGGTTTACGGTTCCATTCGACTTGGTCCATCCAGGTCGAGTGAAGAAGTTCACATCATAAAGACTATAGCCGATTGCACGCAATGACCATAGTCTCGGGATTACACCTGCTGGTGCACTCCAGCGTGCCCCACAAAAGTTCAATCGACACACCCACCCAAAGGTGTACAGACATGGAAATCTCCGTATGAAGAAGTTTCAGTGTAGCATATCCTAATAAAGCAAGCAACGATTGACTTATTTGGACATTGCTCGAGAGCTGAACTAGCATCATAGGTCACCGACTAGCCTCTCGGACCGCTTTCACTTGCTCCATCATGATCCCTGCCCGGGCGATGGCCTCCTTAGCAGCACTCACTTGGTCTTCCCGGACGGGTGTATAGCAAAGATAGATGGTGGATCAGCAGCTGATTTAAGTGGGTCGGGCACTTGTCACGGCACAAATGAAGACACGAAGCCCGAGGGGTTGCCTCCTCGAAATCAAAGTCTCGTGAATCGCCATGATCGAGCAGCCTTGCCAACAGCACTTTCTTGTTCTTCCTCTTCTCATCGATGCGCTCGTCATCATCGGGAGATCAATGACGGAGGCGAACTACAAGAAAGATTGAGAAGTAAACATGGAAGTCCAATCGACTAAAAGCTCCAAATGACTAAAAGCTAAACCTCGTAGATCTTACCAAGGTTGGAGGTGGCAGCATCCTCGATTTCCGATCTTCGTGCTTGGTGAAGTCTCGAGGTAGCGGCGCCAGATTTCAAGAATCGGCTTATCACCATCAAGTTGACCAAAAGTTCACTCATGTTGAATAAGGAAATACAAGGTTCTGAGGTTACCCGGAGATGGTGGGGATGACCATTCGCATCTTGGGTGGCCTTCACGCTTTGACAACGCCGCCGAGGTTGCTTCGGGCGTTTTCGGCCGCGCAGGGAAGTTGTCCTAGGTCGCTTGTCGATCGCCCAAAGGCACAACAGCTTTACGCGCCTCGTCGCCGGGTCATGCGCCAACTTGACCTTCCTCCGAGCGAGGAGGATCGACATCTCCTCCTCTTCCTCCTCCTCCTCCTCTTCATCGAGCTATCATCCTCCTCATCCTCCTCGCCGTTGACTCCCATTCCTCCCGACTTTCACCTCCACTTCCTTCTTCTTCTTCGACTATTTCCCGCGCCTGCTGGGCATTGAGTACATCTCAGAGGTGACCTAGAAGACAACAAAACAAGGCTAAAGTCACCATTTAATTGGCATCAAAACAGTAATGAATGCAGCAGAATCACAATGGAGATAAGTATTTATACATTGTCTCGTTCAGAATCTCCGGTCGAGTGGTGGAATTCTCCAGCCCGCGAGGGTTGTCTTTGTTTCGTGATGGCAGTCATCCACTTCTCCAGCGTATGCCATCGACCTCCTCCGGATGGACCCGAGTGGTATCATCCGCATCGCAGTACATCCACATCGGATGACCTCGTATTGGAGTGGCTGAACACGCCGGAGGAAAACCTCCAGAGATCCATGCCGGTCACCCCGTCGCAATAAGATGGACTACACGCCCATCAAGAACTTTACTTGGGCCTTCTCCTTTGGTAACACCTTCAGGGAAGATGGCTTGTTCACACGACTCATGGAGAAAGGAGAGAGCCCAATGATCGCCTCAAGGCCGGCTGGTCTTGGCAAGAGAACCAGGTCGATCGCCACCCCTAACCGAGTCAGTGGAGAGTCATAGCTGGAAAGGCGCCTTCCCTCATCTCGACCCCGAGTCCCCACACATCTGGATTACTTGGGTCCTCTCGCTATTCGGTTCGCTTTTCACCGTCCCGAGAGCGACAAGTGAATATGTGCTTGAAGAGACCCAAAGGGTCGACAACCCAAGAAGTTCTTGCATAGCTAAATGAAAGCAGCAAGATAGACAATGGAGTTTGAGGAAATGATGGAGTTGCGCCCAAAAAGTTCAAAACCCCGTAAAAAGGATTTACGCAGAGAAACCCCGATCCACGTGAGTGGCCAGAGGACACACTCACCTCTACAAAGTTGCGGTTGCCACCCGCATCTGGAAGCCTCGCCAACCCATGGGGATCAGTCCTTCATTGGCCAGATCGGCGAGATCCTTCTCGGTGATGGTCGAGCGGATCCAATCTCCTTGAATCCAGCCTTGCGGCAGCTTGACCGCGAAGAGGATCCGCCTGACCGGGCGCCTCCCTTGGCCTTCGCCACGCTTCTTCACCCGCCTCCAGGTTGCGGTCTTCTCCTTCACCATGGTCGCCAAGGCAAGTACAGAGCTGCGGCGCTGGACAGGTGAAGAGCGAGGAGAAGGTTTGAGGTGGAGGAGGAGAAGATTGGGGTCGACTGCTCAAAATGCCCCGTCCAACGCTTTATATGGATCCGCTCGAGTGGTCACCGTAGGCCCAGTGCAATCCCGCCACAATCTCAAGAATAAAGCGCGCACACGATACGTGGCGAAAAAAGGCGGCGGAAGATCGAGGCGCCATCAGATATCCCATCCGAAAAGCCGCAGTTTTCTCGCTTCGCTTCCTAAAATTCGATCCCGCGAAATCCGCTAACCGCAGAAAGCAACTCGCCGATAGCAGATTTCTCCGATCCGCCGCCGAAATCCTCAAGTTCACGGAGTTCACTCGACAAACGCGGAAGAATGGATTAAGGCGATCGAAAGAGAAGTTGATGCCATCACTAAAAGGTCGCTGATCCAGAGTAAGACACACTCGCAACACGTAAGAACAGGCCGGAAAGATTATCAACTCCTTCCTCACTCAAACCTCGATCCATTCGGGGCTAATGATGAAGTCATACCTTGGGGTCGGGTCATAGACCCCCCAAAGGTACCCTCCACAAGGACACTCGCAAGAGAAGCAGCCTTCCAAATGACCTGGTAGGTTTCCACCGATGATTCAAATACACTCACCATGAAGACCCACTCACCACCAGAGTCTAAGATCCACTGGTGCCCAAACGGTCTCAGAGTTAAATAGTCTTTATGATCTTAATGGCACTTTATGTAAGGTGTTACCAAGAACGCCTAGCTTTAACGCACCTTAAACCTCTACTACGGGGCTGGCTGGGGTCCCGGCGCACTCTATATAAGCCACCCTCCACGTAGAAGGGTTCGCACTTCGTAACACACACGACATATAATCCAAATGACCGCCTCCGGCTCCGAGACGAGGGCTATTACTTCGTCCGAGAAGGGCCTGAACTCAGAAATCTTTGCGATACAACTACTCCATAGCTAGGATCTTGCCTCTCCATACCTACCCCCATTCTACTCGCTTTCGACTTAGAACCACGACATCGACTCCTCTCCGACTCAACCTTCCGCTAGCCGCCAATCGAATCCGATTGGGCACCATCATGGAGTTCACCGCCAGACATCTTTCAACGCCACTTTTCGGCGACATTCTCAATTCACTAAAGTCTCTCTTATCAGAGAGCCTGGCCGACTATGGTCAGCAAGGTTGGGATGCGGACGACGAAGAAATTCAAACCCCACCCACCACCCACTTCAGAGCCACACGCCGATGATTTAACCGACATGCTCGACTTTGACCAAGACATCAACGGTATGGACGATTTATGCAGGAGACAACAAGAACCAGCGCCACAGGCAATCGGAAGGCCACCTCGTCAGATGACATATACATGGTGGACACCCCAAAAGAAGGAACGGCGATGAACCAACGGAGGATGACCCTCCAAGAAACATCCTAAGCGCCAAGGCAACAAGCGCCGCCTAAATCCCGCCACAAAGAAACGGTGATTCCGCACCGAGACAATAACACCCCGACAAGGCCGAAGAAAACCCTCCAAAGAGGATTCAGACAGAGGATGGAGAAGCCAGCCCTCATGAGAGAGCGGCAGAGCAGAGAGGTAGAGGACGATAATTACATGCCTCCTCCAAAGACGCAGGCAAGCCTCGACGATTTATGAAATTGTCGTGCCTCGAGGATCCTGCTTAACAAGAGCGCTTTCAAATGCAGGCTAATGGCCACGGGCGAGCAGCCTCAAGAAAAACAGCAATAGCTTAGAGCTGACCAAGACTTGCTAGCCGATGATGGATCGATGTCCTGCGCCAACAGTACGTAACTCGAACGACCTCCAAGAGCTACCCAAAACGCAGTTGCTACCACGATTAGAGGAGGAAGCACCTAGACCTATATCACTAGCGATGATGCGTCGATCGCCACCTCGTGGTCTCGACAGAGAGGCCTCTCGCCCTCCACTCAAGCTGCACCCGCGCCGCCAAAGAATACCAAGGCACGGGAAATGCGCCAGCACTGTGAGATATATTGAGGACAGGCAAGGCAAACAAGATCGATCTATGGATCGCGGCGCCAAACGACACGTGATGATAACCGCCATGCCGGATATGGTAAATCCGCCGGGCCGAAAAAAGAGACAAAGCTCATTTGAGCTACGCCGTGATATAGCCCAATACAGAGGCGCCAAGACACCCACTATGCTTCACAGATGAAGTAATGGATCATCAAATCCCGAGGGTTTCAAACCCGTAAACATCGAATCATAACGATGGCACAATGTGACTTCGCGGTATGGATCGAGGACTATTTCCTTCACATCCACATGGCCGCCGATGATATACGCCATCAAATACCTCCCACTAAAGCTTAAAGGACCAACTCGTCATTGGCTTAACAGCTTGCCAGCAGAGTCAATTGGTTGTTGGGAGGACCCGAAGCCGATTCCTCGACAATTTCTGTGGCACTTATGTGCTACCACCAGACGCCGACGATGACCTAAGCCACATAATTCAGCAGCCAGAGGAATCGCCGATAATTCGACACGGTTCCTAACGAAGAAAATCAAATAGTCGATCGTCCTGGACATAGAGGCCCTTGCAGCCTTCAAGCATAACATCTCGTGACGCAGTGGCTTGCCCGACACCTAGGACAGAAAAGCCAAACCATGGCAGCCCTCACGACACTCATGACCCGCTTGCACGGGAGAAGACAGCTGGCTAGCTCGTAGTAATAACATGACAAAGATCCCTGGTAATTCGGATACCAAGGACAACATTGGCGTGTCGCACATAACAAGCAAAAGCGCCGAGATTAACAGCGCATAATGCCGAGGATACGCAGCTTAATGCCGGATTCAGAGGCTCTAAACTCGTCACGGAAAAATCCATTCAAAAGAAATACTCCGGCCCGCCCAATTTGGACCGAATACTGATCGCCGCATGATACACGCACCCCCTAAAAACCAGCCAACAACACCAATAGGGATTGTTGGGTGTTCAAACAGCAGGCAAGTTAAACACCGAAACAATGACAAGGGGCTGTATAGCGATGACGAGGAGGAGACCCGCCACGAACAATAGGGGATGTAAGGGTTTCAAAAGTGCGGACGGTGAACATGATATACGCAACCCACATCCCCAAAAGGGAACGGAAGCGCACTCAGTGGGACGAGTGCGCTGGAGCCACGCCCTAAAGTTCAACCCATGGTCCTCCCGCCCGATCGCCGATCAAGGGACCACCCCACTAGCATCCGCCATGGCGGATTCGGGCCGCATTGGTTCTAGACCCAATCATTGACGGATTTCACTCACTAGAGTCCTTATGGACGGCGGCAAGCTTCCTAACCTCGCTTATCAGATACAGCATGTAAAAATGGGCATAGATCCTTAAGGATTAAACCCACAAAGACGACTCTTTAAAGGCGCCATACTGTGTAGAGGCCAACAAGATGTGCTCGCTTACACTTGAGGTGGTCTTCGATCCCCGGATAATTTCCAAGCGAGGAGTTAATCTTCTACATAGTCCCGCTCAGAGTGGCTATCACGCGACCGCCGGACGAACCACATTTGCAAAGTTCAATGCGGTGCCGACTACGATACCTCAAGCTCAAGATGCCAGCCCTCGAGGAGTCATTATAGCCAATGGAAACACCAATGCTCTCTCCGAACGGAGGAGCATACGGCGACCTCGCGCGCGAAGTACAAAGCAGCCTCTCAAGGTACCTCTCCACCGCCATTAAATGCCCGAACACCGCTGCGCCCCGAGTAACTATATAACAAGACCGCCACGCCCGAGCACGCCAGAGTAATGCGGCCCCAACCCCAGCCCTCGCGAAATCTGCGCAACCAGACTATGCGCACATAACTACGCCTGGAAATACCATGGGCAAAGGAGAGGGCACGACCACGGATGCCCAAAATGCGGCTCAACCGCACCAGGCCCCGATTTTGTCATTCTTTTTTCTTACTTTCAGACTCCACTTTCCGGAAGGCATGTCCGTAGTATAACCGCCAACACACGATGCAACAGCCAGGAGGCGTAGTTACGCCGAGTGTCCAGTGGTCTCTATGACGAGCAAGATACTTGTTTCACATATCATCCCGCAGCTCGCCCCTAGAGGGGACATGTTAAATAGTCCCATCTCTTGCTTATCGCACTATTTGTATCGTTCTGCTTTTAATGCAGACTTTTCGAATAAACAATACATAGCTTTTGTCTATTATTGCATTCCTTTTTATATAAAAATATGTTCAGTTATGACATTATGCAACCAGACACTTTGGTACGCCAATACACCGTGGGGCTTACGCACTCTGCAATATGGTGTGAGAAGTCCTAACACTCATGAGTGCGGCACTCAACTTATAGCATTATATGCATCGGTTCAATCATGTCTTGGGTCAATAGTTGGGTTTGCCGCTCCCATGTTTTGGTACCTTACGCCTGCTATATCGCTAAGGTAGCACCGGGAAAACCACCGCGACAGCCCTGCTGAGCTAGGCTACACCTCAAAGGAGAAAGCTAAACCGACCATCATGATAGGGCGAGAGCTGGTCGCTGTCGAGAGGTTTTTCGAGTCCCTAAATACTTATGCTGCTTAGAGCGAGGAGTCGGCTTTGTCCGCCTAGGTGTGATAGCGCCTCTAACTCGGTCCTTCAATACTACACTACTAGAAAAGGCCTACTAATGGCGACCTAATTTGGGCTATTAATGGCGCATTAGTGGTGCGCCATTAGTGCCATGCCATTAGATAGTTTACTAATGGCGCACTACCGTGCGCCTATTAGTGACTGGTATACTAATGGCGCACTAACGATGCGCCATTAGTATGTTTCCTGTGGGGCCATGTATACCAGGTGCTTGGCATACTAATGGCGCTACACAATGTGATGCCATTAGTAATTCGATACTAATGGCGACTGCTCGCTGATGCGCCATTAGTATTCTTTTAGATACTAATGGCGACTGTGTTGTGATGCGCCATTAGTATGAATATTAGGTTTTTTTTAATTTTCTGTTTTTGCACAGGTTACAAAATGTATAATTGGACAAAATATAGACAGCACACAACAACAACAGATTCATCGAATACAATAGAAGATTAGTCTCGAATACAATTCATCATATTAGTCTCTAATACAATTCATCATATTAGTCTCCGAATTGAAAAGACCGAACAAAGATAGAACATTATATTACAAGTCTCGAGACCGCGAGTAGCAGTTTGTCTTCACATTACAAGTCGATATCGATCATCTATACTACCATCACATAGAAGAGAGCTGCGGTCAACACGATGAGCATCATCACGATGAAACTCGCTCTTCATCCGGTTCCTCCAACGCCCTCCCTCTCCCGCTAGATAGCGGGCGATCTAGATTCGCCTCGCCCTAGTGGTGTACCTTTGTAATCATATCGCTGAATCGGTGAACCTGTCTCCCACACTCCTCCTAGTCGTCAGAGACTCCGAACCTTACCCTTGTATTACCCTACATACGACGCATCGCTATGCACTAGCCAAACGTAAACGTTAGTACCAATTCACGCATAATACATAAGCAATATATAAGTATGCAATGTAACGATCGAAGAGAAAAGCAAGACATTAATAGCATCGACATATATAAGTTGAACGACTCTCAAACCAAAGAGACATACTACAAGTTCATTAAAGTTTAATTACAACATGAGCCAATCGATGTTTCAGAACTAGACAACTCGACTCAAGGGATCGAGCGTGATGAAGCCGCCGCTCATCGTGGGAGTCATGAAAGAACGGGCGTTGTCATCCCGCATTTGTAGCATTGTGTCGATGTCACCGTGGACGGTTGATTTCGAGGTAGAACTGCCCGAGGTACGGGCGACATCTTGATGGATGATTTCGCAAACTCCGAATCGATGCGAAAGAATTTTGTTCGATGTCCGCCCTGGATTGCCGACACGCCGCGCCCAATCTTGAGTTTACTCGGTAGCGGTTGATGATGGTCCCGCATTTATCGCCAAAATGTGATGGATGGCATAGTAGGCACCTTCCGATCACAAAGCGGCTGCTTGACGCAGCAGTAACGTCAGACAGGGGAGAACACGGTTTGCCGTGATTTCATTTAATAGGCCTAGTGAAGGTGCTTCCAGACATGAGCCGGGAGAACATCATCAAGAACCTTCTTGACATTTGTGTAGTCTACGCTCGATCGACGGTCCGGCTCTAAATACGTGGCCATGGAATATTTGGGGCTTAGGAGGATGAGCGCAATGTGTGTCACCGCAGAAAACACGGAATGTTAAAAGAAAACGATCGAAATCTAAGAATTATATGTTACGGGCCGTTGAGGGGAGGACTTACCGGGAAAGTAAGGCACGAAAGTTATCCTTATCTTGGTTTGCCGTAATGACGCCTTCGAGGTAAGAACTCGCGACTTGCCGGTCCCTAGCGCTGCCCAAGATCTTGGCACGCATGTAGAAGGGGTCGACTATCACGATGTCCGGGTCTTGTCCCTAATGATCCGTGATTCCATACTCAGCGAAAATAGCCGAACGAAGGTGTAGTGGAGCGGATGAAGGTTCAACATAGCGTGATGTCATCAAACCGCTGGACGATCAGACGCCTGATGGAGTTATCCACAAAGCCCTTGCCCTCCGCACCTTGGCCACAAAAACCGGTATGCTACATCCTTCTCTCGAGACGCCGCTTCCAAAGAAAGAACACTGTCATGCAGATCCGCGATAGCACCGTTGCAGCATTGAGCATATTTGTCGGTAGCATCGCCTACCCGCCACATGCACCTCCTCGAGATATCCTCGTGAAGGTGGCCCGCCCCGAGCACGGATCGCATTTTGTGCCGGGCTGGCCCGCACTTTGTTAGTCTTTCTTTGTGTGCCTTCTTCTTCTCCCTGTAATGGGACCAGTTCTGCCTACTGCACCGCCTTCTTGAGTGTGTTGGGGCTGATATTTCGCACCTCGCCTATCTAAGGCTCGGTGAAGTCGGCAGTCGGAGGCGCCTCGAGAGCTGAATGGCGACGACGCCTGCTGGTAACTTGGCTTCTCCGCTGTACCAGCTAGATCGCGCACGCCTTTGTTGGGTTGGGTTCTTGAGAAGGAGGCCCATGAAGTCGCCACCGCATCTATGATCGGCAAAGTACCGACGACGCGGCAAATGTATCGCCGTCGCCGCTGCGCTCGATCCTGTGCATATGCATGTTTGGATCCAGGGCATAGGGATGTCCGCAATCGTTATGGGCGTCTTGCCATGGGGCCGATTTGGCGCCGCACGACCGGGCGGTGTTGTCTTTGGGGTGGTGTCCCCGCCTAAACGATCCGCTCTTCGCCAAAGCAGGGCCAGCTCAGCAAACGCCGAGGGTCATCACGCTATCATCGCCGCCCCGACGGGTTGAATCGAGGTAACAACTCATCGCAGCCGGCAGCACCCGATCCAGCTTGAACCCAAACAAGTTGGGTGGCATCCGGGTACCGTGGAACAAGGGGCTGCCGGTTGAACGATTTTGCCTTGGCGACATCGACCAACTCGTTGTTCACGGCGCGTGAGAGTGCACTAACGCCGGCGGCGCTCGCGAAACATGTAGGGCGCCGTGGATGCCCAACAAAGGCAAGGAGATGAAGTCCTCGACCGAGAGAGGCTTAATTAGTTACCGTGATGATGGCGCCGAGCTCGGCTATCGTCGGAGGCACCGCCAACGGCGGGCGGTAGTTGACGGAGGGGCTGCTTGTTGCAGAGGTGCCGCCGCATACACCCGGTGCATTAAGCTCCTGCGGGCCGCCGGAGACACTTCAATGCCGCCTCCGCTGAGACACCAATGGCTCCCGCCATCGCATTCTCGCGAAAGTTGCTGGCCGTGAAGCTAGGAATCGGGCGCCTCTCGCCGCCTCGCAATCCACGACTCAACCCCTGGATCAAGGTAGGCACAATGGCGGTGATCGTCACGCCCGAAGTTGTTGTTGCACTTGTTTGGACAATCTTCTGAATCCGCCGCCACCTGTGCCTTTGAGTTCTGAACTCGCGCTACCGGCTTTCCGAGCTAGTCTTTTTTCTCCTTCCGCACACCAGCGTATAGTATGACCCCATTTTGTGGACAAGCTTTGCCGCCACACGACCAGCCGACGCCGGCCATCGAGCTTATCCTTGTTCTTCATTACATTCAACGCCCTATTGAGAGTGGTGTCCCAAGGGTTGTTTAGTCGACTCCCGCCATCATGCAGGTCAATGGAAGGAATGTGAACCATTTAGAAATTTGGCTTCATTAATTAGAATGCAAACCATATGGAGCTAATTATCTCGGGCGGTATTCTTACTAGAATAACCTCAAGCGCCCTGGTCTTCGGATCTGTGGTAAGCTCCTTTGTTTTCGGTCCTTCTTGTACCGGCCCCGACAAAGTTCCCGGTCCGCTTGTCATCGATTTATCGAAGAGGGCGTAGGCCTTGCTCGGCACGCCCGCTGGCCCTCCTTGTCCCATATAGGCTCCGCCACTCAGAACCGCCGACCGAGTGTGTGTTCCCTAAGTTCAGCTCCCGTGATTTCTTTCCCCACTCGACTTGATTCGAGTTTGCGGTGCTCGAGCAATTGATCTTGAAGTCGCTAGTCATCTTCGTGATCAAGGATTTTTCTCCTTGATCTTCTCATAACTCTCACCTTCTCGATCATTCTCTTCACATTGCTTTTCCAAGTAGACAGGCCTTGCTCATCTTCGTGAGGGTAGCATTGTTCACTTTATTCCCTTTGAGGCTTGTGTTTTCAAAAGCAGCGGGAACTTGTATCGCTCGG